>JACSZP010019605.1:0-14160 GCA_016161895.1 Pinna nobilis
AACAATTTATTGCCCTGGTTGGAGGGAAATATGAAGATTTGTTTACCTGCGACAAGTCATATTTCCCTCGGGCTCCGCCCTCTGGAAATATGACTTGCCTTGGGTAAACAAATCTTCATATCTCTCTCCAACCAGGGCAATAAATGTATAATGTAAGAGTTACAGTCTAGCAAGCCTTTGTGATGTAAAATTTACAGTCAAACTTGCCTTAGTGTCTCATTGCAATTAAGGGCTACTTGTCTTATGTAACCTAAATGTATGATTCCCAATATGGTTTTTTCCTATATCAATCGGATAAAGAGACAACCTATCAAAAGCGACTTTTATTGTCCTTACATTGGACGGTCGTTTAAAACCTGTCTGACTGTATTATATGTTAACAAATATTCATGCTAATATAAATTATTATTAAGATGTAGTGGTCGAGGCTGGATCCATCGATCAATAATTAAATTGTGCTGAAGTTGTATATTTGTTATTGATCGAAACAAGATTTTCGTTAGATTTTAAATTCTTCTTTTACTATGCGCTTTTCCATGAGTAAATCCTATCAAACTCAATTAAAAGGTAACATTCCAAAAAACCCCTTTTCTCTTCTTTTTCTCTTGATTAGAATTTGTCGTTTCAATATTTACTCACTATGAGAACTATGCTTTTAAAAGTTGGAATTTGGTTGACTAATGAGAAACAACATGAAATTTGCCCTTTTAATGGCGTTGTTAGATCTAACTGCGGTAGAGTATGTAAAAAAAAAGAGCCAACGGAGAATCGAACGTTAATAAGACAGAGTAGTTTCATGACTAAGGGCGAAATATTCTATTCTCTCTGCAACCGAAGTCCCTAAAGAGTAATGAAACAAACTGTTTATGATGTCTACGTCCAAATAATAAAATCTGGTTCATGACCAAATGACCAAAATCCACAAGGAAGGTCATTTTGGTATCCGTCTAGTCTTCCTGTTCATGTTGTTGGCTAACCTTCAAAGCATTTCTATTACTATACATTGGTCCTATTAAAGTACAGTGGAACCTCGCCTTAAGACCACCTCACTTAGGAGACCACCTCACTAATCAGACCAGCAAAAAAATACAGTCTGTTTATCATTATTTTAGGCTATTTCAACCTCACTTAGGAGACCACCTCACTAATCAGACCAATTTTAGCCAGTCACTTGGGTGGTCTTAATAGCGAGGTTCCACTGTATGTGTATTGGTATATAAGACCATCGAGTTGCAGCTCTTATTGAAATCACAAAACTACTCTACATGACTACTTTGTCAGATGCCAATCACACTATTTTGATGTTAACTAAAACAAAGTATCTCTCAGATTACTTTGTCATTTCACTCCCAATCTTTTCCCTATCTGTGTGTAGCTTTCAATGCAGATTTATCCCAAGGTTTATATTTCTGCAATATCACTTGTAAATAGATTCCTACTATCTAGATACGAATGCTTCCTTTCCTCATTTAAAGGGTTTGAGGTTTTTCGTTTTATTTTTCTAATCTAATTTATTACCAATGTATAACTACAGTGGGTTTTGAAGGTAGAAATTCTTGCTTATCAGTAATACTTTGGTTGTATTCACGGTTTGAATAGAATTTATTCATTAAGTATGCACATCCATGTGTATTGGCACAAGAGTATATATTAGTTCATGTCAACTTTTCCAGGCATAAAACTCCATATTTAGTGAAAATGAATATACCATGCTTTATAATGGATTTCTCTATGAAAACTTTCGCATCTGACGTTCATTTTCTTCTCTTTGAACTTGACCCTACAAAACATGATATATTTCAAGCGGCGGAAGACTTGGTGCACACACGATTCGGATTTCCCTATAGAATTCTACTTACGAATCTTCAAAATTATGACAAATTATTGTCAATAAGGCTTTGATTGGCCACAAGACCTTCAATATCAAGTCTTATAGCGAACCCTTTAGTAGCAGTGTATGGTTTAAATTACCTGATTTATTTTGAATAAAACATTAACGAATCTCGAATTACTGGTCATTTTCAGGTCCAGCGGGGTTATTAAGCAATTTGACTCTGTGTTGATAAATGCGTACCAAGAAAAGCAAAGAAATGCGAAATAAAAGATACCACTGTATATGTCATGGCATATTATTGACAGGTATCTGAGAGAGAGAGAGAGAGAGAGAGAGAGAGAGAGAGAGAGAGAGAGAGAGAGAGATATTAGTAATACATCCGTATTTTGCGTAATTATTGTTTTGATGTTTTAGCTTTCGGCTGCAGACACGTCTAAATGAATTCAAAAACCCAAGTGTTTTGCTAGTCACGTCAAATTTGTTGGAGTACGTGTTTCTCATTGCCCGAGGGTGAGAAGGATAATAGTTTCTCTTCATCAATAATCTATACTGAATGTGATCAGATTAGTAGTTATATGTGGTTTTGGCAGAGGAACAATGGATTTTACTAGTAGCTAGACTCGTGAATGTTTGGAAAATATTTATTGATCGAAGTATATTTATTTGGAACTACCAAGGAGGACCTTAATTTAAGTTCCACTCCGAAACGTAGAACGTTAAATCTGTACGAAATAGAGTAAAGTTAAAGTTCATCATATGTAACTTATCAGATCTAGATAAGGAAAATGTAAGATCATATTAAAGCTGTAATTATATACATGTACTTATACATGAGTATCGAAATTATTCAGTGACAATGCCATACTTCTAAATATAAAGCTTTATATTTATATGAATGCATTAGAATACACATACATTGATTCTTCTTAAAACTGTGGATAATACAAAAAAGTAACGTCTGTGCACATACATATGAAGGTTATAAGTAAATATATGTATAGGTCATATATACATTTCCTACATGTTTATATAAACATTGGTACAAAGTAAATGTTTTAATCCTGTGGGAGTTACGAAATCATCATTTGTATAGTTAACAAACATTAATGTTTTTAACAAGCATAATGGCACTTATAATATATAATTATATTAATTAGACGACAGATTCTAAAAATTTTCAATGCTGCTGACGCTATTGCTAAGACAATGTACATAACATTTCTGAATACTCTGTCAAAGTTCGTAAGACCTGTAACTGACCACGAACCTTTTTATTCTACTATCAAGCATTATGGGGAAATCTCAAGAATATAAATTTTATTTACAGGAATTAATGTGTGTGTAACTTTTTGTGTGACAAGACTAAGTGGTCACTGAACAGAATAATGTCCGCTCTTGTCTTTTAAACCGCCAGTGGAGCTAGTAAATTACTCTTTTTAGGCACTTTATTTCGAGTTATATTACATATTTTCGTTTTAAACAAATTTTATAGCAAAATGTGTGCAAATCGATTGGACGTTAGTTTTTTTTTTCAAGTGATCGATGTCCGCTCCGTGAATAAGGTTGGAAAATACAAACATCTGGCACATGATGGTCGATTATGCACTAACTGAAAGGAAGAAAAGCATAACATTTATTCTAATATTTGGAAAAATTCGCCAATTTTTGTTCAGAATTAAAACTAATAATTCAAGTATCATCTTTTCTCGCAAACGCGTTGCCAATGAAACTCAATTTGCGACAATGAAGTCACCGATATACTCCTGCAAATTTGAAATTGCTACAAGGTTATCCACTGATTTAAAGATATGTAGATATCTTTTATCCTTTTTATCGCGATTTGATATTAAAAATTGATATTTTAAAACTGTCTCATTTTGCTGCAAAAAGTTATATGTAATGTTAATTGGTTGGTTCGTTTGACGCTTAACGCCCCATTCAAGAAAAGTTCACTTATACAGAGACGTTATTGTAAGTCAATGAAAGGCGACACATTTGGCCTATGCTCGGCACTTATGGCCGTAGAGCAGGGAGGGTTCTTTAACTTGCCGACACCTACTATGACATATAACCTCAGGATTTTTTGTCTCAACTGAAAGACAGAGGGCAGCCTACCACAGCGTGGCTCGGGTTCAAACTCATGACCAAACGATCAGAAGGCGAATACGCTAACCACAAGGCCACGGTGGCCCCCATCATAATGTTTAAATAGCTGGCAGTGTACAACTAAAGAAAAAGAAAACTGCATTTTCCACAGAATGATTAAATCTCATTGGCTAATTCAATAATCAAATATACTCTCCTTATAGAACAACATCTAGACGAGAAAGGTTTACAAAACACTGATGAGGTTTACGTCCTTACTGTAAGACATAAGTTGTGTAAGAACATTTTCATAGGAATCATCGTTGCTGCATTAATGAGAATTGTGTATTGCAAACCAAGAATGTTTATTTTGGCTAATAGACATTCTAATAAATATTTGCGATACAATATTTTTGCGACTTCGCGTGTTAAGGTAAAATACGTCTTTCGCATAGCGCACTTTTACGTCAGTGTATAAAATTGAGCAAACATTAATTCTTGCGCGTAGACCCTTTTTCGTAAATAGTCGAAATTTCATGCTCGCGAACAAAAAACCTGATGTACAGTATGTTTTGAGTATTTCTTTACATGGAATGTTTGTAACATCATATATACATTTTGCATGTCATTATGAACTGCACTTCTAATTAATGAAAACTAGACATCGTTTGTTAATGTGCGATAACCCGTATTATACATTAAGCTATGCACTATTTCCAGAGTATCACCAATTATCAAGTAATACAACTGCATGTTTATATACAATCACAAAAGAAATGGAACCCTTTATAAAGCCTTTAAGACATTGTTAGCCTCAGATTGGTTTTCATCGAAATAAATATTAATCTTTGCTAAAGGATATTATCAAAGAAGACCTTCATTTGTATTGAAATCGTGAAGTGAAGTGAAGTTCACATTGGTTAACTTCGACAAGGTAAATGGTATACAACTGGAATTCATAAGAAACAAAACCATTTTCTTTCACAGTTGGCTTTTTAAATACACTCATACTCCCTGGCATTGATATTTTTTGTAGACTGGAATTTACAGCATGTCGAGGTGGTCTCCGTGGACAGATGGTTTCCTTAAGCTGTTGGTCTCTTTAAATAGGTGTTCTCTTAATACAGGAGATTTCCTCAGATAGCTGGTCTCTAAACAATGTTATGCTATCAATACTGATCACTTATCAGTTAATAGACGAAAGCTTTTCTTGGTGGTAGGAATAAATTTACGGGATATTCTATTTGTAGAATGAGAAACTTTTTGATATTTGTCTATGTATATAATGGCATATGGACAACCATAAAATGTCACTTTTTGTTTGAAAAGAGTAGAATAGCGAATAACAAAATTGGTCTGGATCCGCATTCTCCGGAGAAAACAGAGTACGATTAGTTTAGATGGTTCTGCTGAAATCACTTTCCTCATATGATAATGAACAAAATTCTTCTCATGAACCAATAAAATTGATGCTACTAATATTCATTTCTACAATAAAATTTCTATCATACCGTTATGATGGTCCTTGTTTTAGATATAAAATTCATTCCTATACATCGATGGTCTTACCGTGTTTTTATTACTGCTTCCTCCTTTATTGCTATTGGTAATGTATGTTGAGGGTCTAGCTAACTGAGACTAATCGAATTGTGTGCTTAGATTTATCTGTATGTAGAAGTAAGAACATAGGGCTACGAAGTTTCTAGATTAGCAATATATGATAGTGTCATAAGCATTATACGGCAGTGTCATTCAAATATTCAAATCTTGATTTGATTAAACAGATATTGATTCCGCAAAAACAGGAAGTAGAGCGGATCAATCAAACAAAGTGGGGCCTAGGACAACAATCTTATATCTTATTTGACAGGCGATCAAGCGGTATAATAATGTATAAACTAGGTACACATATAGGAAATTCTTTCTAAACCCATAACTCGTGACAAAAGGAAAAGGGTGGGATGATGATGATGATGATTATGAGATGATGATGATGATGATGATTATTATTATTATTATGGTGATGACGACAACGAATACGGTTGGGGGTGGTGGTGGTGTTGACATAGATGAGTACGACGACGATGATGAAAACATGTGACTAAATTTTTCAAAATCGTTCCAGGGATGATTTCCTTTTTGAATGAATAAAGATTCCATTAAGTAAAATGTAAATAGTAGTTGCAGCCCTCCTTCAGAATAATATGAAAATATATAAATAATATGTATTTTTTTCTGTGGTAGCTGTGCAAGAGACATGCGAGGCTATTGTTTTGTGTTCCCTCTTTTCAATCACGCTGAAGCAGTACCTAGGTATATTCTTGTTTACTTTTAATTTGTTTTAGTTTACTAACATTCATGAAGTTACTCGCGGAAATATTTGCTGAAATACCGCCTTTCTCTTAACTCTCATCGGTCTAGATATTTTCACACTAACATGACTCTCAAACCATCTGCTAGTTGAAAACGTTCACTGTAAATTACCAATAATGGCCCTACGTAAAGGATAGATACCTGGGGTTTTTTTTTTTAAACAACTTACAAATTTCTTGTGCATAAATTTTTAATGTCTTGTGAAGTAAGCCATGAAGTCCTAACCTTGTGGTAACTCACGGATTTCCATTTAGTTTTTTACTTTCATAATTGTACAGTTTTAGGAAGATGCTAAACATGCGATATCAAGATGTTGACGAAAATACATCCAGGAAGAATGAATACAATAACTTTGTTTTCATTTCACCAATAATTTAATTTTGTATGAGACAACAATTTTGATTGGCTGTTCAAAACCATTTTATATCTAATAATTGCTTTGGTTCCTTCGGCACGTCCACTTCCGGAAATGTCACCAGAACTACTATTATCCAACTCATCCTTTGCTAAAAATGGCTTCCATTGGTAACAACAGCGAAATGCTTTACCACTCGGCCACGGAGGCCCCGTCGGAATATAGTTTAAAAGTAAAACTCAACTGTATAAAGCTTTAAAGGATAGGTCAAACTATCTAAAGGGGACATCATTTCGACCCTGCTGCGATATGAAAGATGTATTTTTGTAAGTTGTACAAAATTAACTGTGTCACTTGCATTTTCCTGGTAATTTTAAAGTATTCATTTATTTGAAATTGAAATTAATATTTGAATAGAATAAAAAGGGATAAAGATTGATAGTTGATATTGACAGGTAAGATCTCTAGATCTGTACTTTACATAAACTACAGATTTCCAAATAAAAAAGGACAAGATATTGATATATTATCTAGGGGCATTTTGTTATTTCCGTTTTATTAGATATTTCCACCGTCTGTCTTGTTTGCCCTCTCGTACGCGGCCTTATATATAAATGTCATGCTCAACAACTCGTCTAACATAGATAAGCTTTTCTGGACGATGAAATAAATCATATCCATACACACGTTAATCTTTACAACTGACAAGAAAACTTTGTTGTTCTGTGCAAAATTCGCTTTGTTTAGGGATAATAAATTGTCTGTATGGTTATTCATGCTTGATGTATTGGAATAGAGATAGGCTAGCATATAAACTGTACTGAGAATATCTGCATTATTTCTTCATACAAATATTATTTTCTGATATCCTTTATACACGTAACTTGTCGTTACTTAGAAAATGATTGTTTCCAAATGGAATGTAATGGAGTAAAAACAAGATGAATGGGAATAATATGAATTTATATATGCTTCTTGTCAAATGTTAGTGACTAAAAGCCTACATAAAATGTATAACAGGAAACTTTGGTGTAGCCGTACCTCGGAACCCCAACTGTAATACACAAATCTTGTTGTAAATGAATCCTGCCAAAAATATAAAAATGTCACCAATTTTCATTTTAGTTACTTTAAGATATGGAATGTAATTACAAATGAGACCATTATGAAGAAAGGGTGCAATATCATTGTCATGCAAAACCAAATCAATGGAACTAACCTTTTAGTCAGAGATTTAGTCATAAATATATCCCTTAATCTGTTTAGGAGTGGAACATATATTATGTGTATCACGTTCTTAAATTTGTCCGGGGGCGTGTCTTTGTTGCTTTGTATGTAAAATAATAGATGTGTTGAAATGATAGATAGAGAAAGAGATTGTGGTTAAGGGCTGTTGAGTATACTAAAAGAATAGAACCGGTAGATAAATACGTCTTCCTTACTCAAGCAAAATGTCATCCCGAGAGATGAAAAGGCACAATGATTAGTAGAATTTTTACGTTTATCAGCAAAATACGGATAAATATTGCCAAAATTAAAGAGATATACGTATTAAATCCAATTAATTCATTACATTTCTCCGGGTAAAATCTTATCCATATACCTATACATGAACATGTGTATTTTTTTTTCAGTCGTGCTTTCCTTGGCTCAACCTCAGAATAGATTTATGTAATTCAGGTGAATGAAAATGACGATTTAGTTTCAATTTTTTAAATTGTGCGACGGGAAATGAAAAAAAAAATTACAACTTTTCCATTACAGGGTAAATCTGAGGTAATATTATTATTTTAAACTCTAAGGATAATGTTCTTCATTCAAAAGGTTATATAATCGTCGAAAGTAAATATTTCAAGTGCAGGCCATGCTTGCTTATAGATGCAAGGCGAGGAGGAAAAACATACAAATTCTTGCACAGGTAATAAGAATGGCAGAATGTCAGTAAATCCATATGCAGTTGTTATCTCCTAGTCTTATCCTAGTCAATAACAAACTGCCATAAAATTAGATAAAATCCTCTAAAAAATCAATAATGATAAATATGCAATTACAATTGTTTCATCTTCATTTTTTTCATTTGCTGTAAGATAAAGAAAGAATTTTACTTCATGCAAAGAAAAGTTAACGTAAAATGAAATACAGTCTAGTAGGTTCTGCTGATTTTGCAAGGCCACATTAGTTTATGTAATTGACAATGATCAGTCGCAACGCATGCAAAGTGATCGAATAATTGCTATTATTTCATTTTGAAAACTTGAAGATATGATTTTTCCTTACTTTTATTATTATTATTATTTGTTTTCTGTTGTTTTACGCGCATTTTATATCTCTTATTTAGTGACAGCATCCACCTAATATCGGCTTTAAAACAAGTTACCAATTATAAGGTTTTCTTACACAGGTAAGAGCTGCAAGGTGACATTTGGCATCTGATCTCGGTATTTACTGTCCAGTTTTATTCGCGAGAATTTTATTTTCGCGTAATTACGCGAGAGCACTTACTCGCCAAAATAAAGTTCTTGCTAAATATACTGACCTGATATTAACATGCATCAAACAACACAAACTTTTAACTTAAATGCACGCTCGGGAAAATATAGTATCGCAAATAATTGCATGACCATCGATTCGCTAAAATAAAATTCCGCGAAAATTTCTGGATTTTCAGTACTTTGCCCACCAGAAACCGCTTATGTCACAACCCGCCCTCAGACTCTCTAAACTCTGAATGTCGGACTAAAACTGAAATGCGTAACTGAGATGGGTTTAAATAGTAATTTTAAAGAAAAATGTATTTGGTTTAGATTCTATATGAACATTAAGCTAAGTTTTGTCAAGGATTTAGAATGATTCGTCCTACAAATTTGTTTTTGTTTTCAATTATTAGACCAAAAGTTACCTTTTTCGCGTTGAAGAATATCGTGAATTGTAACTTTACAACAGCTAGCGTGACAACTTTAACATCGTAGCACTAGCTATTTATTCTATGCCTTGAGTACCGATAATTTGTCCGTAGTAGAGTGGTTGCCTTCAATAGGGAGCTCGAGAATTTGTTTCAGGGTGAAAGCGCAGCTGGCGTTCCCTATTTTGAATACTGCGTATGTTATAGTACTTCTAATAATTTAAAATATATTAGATGTATAGAAAGTCGAACCGATAACAAAACACGCAGAACGCGTGGGAACAATGAAATGGGCAGATGTGAACAGGCAAATGATTATTGGTGAAAACTTAAAGCCGATGGCAATTGTACATCTCTTTATCGTTTTGCCAATTACTATACGCGTCTCCATTGCAGTATATAGAAAAACAAATAAAGCAGAAAGGAAAAGCAAAAGAATGTCATCTTTTCAACAAATGGAAGTGAGGAATTTGTCAAATAATCATAGCTGGTCATAAAAAAAGAAAGAACTAAAGAAAAAAGACTTTGCTAACCACTACTGTGCTTCTACGCATAAGTGCTCGAAGGTGATATTAAAAAGAGATCCTAATTGACAATATTTTCGTAGTCTTTGGTGACCGGGTCTTCCAACAGTCTATTGGAATTCTAATGAGGACAAATTGTGCTTCTCTATTAGCTGAACTGTTTTATATTTTTCTGAAGGAGAGTTTATTCAAAAGCTTCAATATCAGAAGAAAAAGTATCTTGCTGTTGCCTTTTACCCGACATTTTGATATATCGACGACGTTTAATCTATTTTTTCATTCATTTGTCGATTCAATATAGCCAAGTAAACTCGATATAAAAAAGCACAGTCTTCAACGTCTGTTTCGTACTTAGATATCCTATTGAAGATGACGTTAATGATGACAACTCAACTTTATGATAACGGGATACTTCAGCCTCAACACCGTCGGCAATAATTATTTAGTAATATTCCGTAATTACCTCTAAATGGAGTTAATGTCTTTCATCGGATCGATACTCATGAGCGTGTTCTGCGGATGGTTAGTTTTTAAATCAAGGTAGGCTACTAGCAAACAAATGGCATTATAGGGGTTCCAACAGTCTCGGTTCAAGTCAGCATTTCTTTGTTCGGTACAATGGTCTAGTTTGCCAAAATAATCTGTCATTTGGTAAATTGCTGTCCGCAATATTTAATACAAATTGTTAGGCCGTTCTGTACACACTGATTTGAAATACTGATTACACAATTTACTTAATCAAAATATACAGCTGATCGCGGATGTGAAAAATTGACAAGGAATGATTACTCATCCTAGGCACCTGATCCCACCTCTTTTGATCATTACCATTACGCCCATATTACCTTCTAGCATTATTGTAATCATTATTAATACGTCCATATCAAATTCTGATATTATTTATTCATTATTATTACGTACACTTTACCTTCTCGCATTATTTGATTATTTTTATTACATTATCATTGCCTATTTACAATATTTTTTTATTATTATTAGTATTACTTTTAGTATTATTATTACGTTTATTTCACCGCCTCGCATTATTTGATCATTATCATTACCTTTATTTTACCTCCTAGCTTTTTTTGACCATTATTATTACTTTTATAAAATGCTTCATTATGATGTTGTTTTATAACATTTAATTTATCACCTGTTCTTCCTAAAGGAAAAAAATACTGATCTATCGCATGTAAAACTACTTTTCCATTTGAATAATTTCTTTTCGATATATTCAATTTGTCTTTCTAAACGTCACAGAGGTAAATCGATGTTCGTCTGTTTTCGAAGGACTGTTATCTAATTTAATTATTAATGTTCAGGTTTATAAAGCACAGTCAATACGGAAAGTGATTTTAGATTTGGCGCCTATAAATGGTTTTTACGCACTATCCATGAAAATTTTATTTCAACTGTCGGTTGCCAAATTAGGGATGATCAACGGCGAAGATAAACTTAAATGTAAATCCGTAAGGCTGGGATTTCTTTACGATTTCAAAATGTATATGTCTGTATTACTACTTGCATGCAAGCCGAGATCGATAACTCAAATTCTGTCTTCAGAATAAATTGATTCAAAGATCTTAGGATGTTGTTTTGATAGCATCTTAATTTACAATTTTGAAATCGGACGATGGTTGATAATTCCAGAATTGAAAGACCCAAAGGGATAATGAAAACGCACTATCCTCCTGTGTTCATTGATCCAGAAATGATTGCCAAGCCAGACAGAATGCATGATAAATGTGTATGGCTCTTGTTTGCAAGATCATTTCTTTATTTTGTTTAGTAGAACTTGGGTTTACTACTAGTGTACGTTATCCTACTTATACACGTAGTTCACTTCCAAAAGACGAAATTCTTCAAATTTTTGTGACAGTATTGCGTTTTATGCACCTAAACTGATGCTGTTATGCTCAGAAATTTTATCATTTATATCCAATGAGACCCGACCCACCAAAACAAACTAAATAGACAAATATTGTAGGAGCCAGCAAAAATTGCAGAGCATATTTATCTGCATTCCTTATCGTAATACCAGCAGTTAAGAAGACGTTCAGCAATACATATGCACTTAGTCCGGAATCTGTGTATACCAAAAGTAGATCCAAATATATAAAGAGCACAGTTTCTAAATTCCAGTGTTAAAAAGCCCTTTTTCCTTATACATTATTTCATGTCACACAGATATAAAGCTGAAGATCTCGCTCTCTAAAAACGTAAGTTTTAACCTCAGCGTTAAAAACTTACCCCCGTTCCATAGATTGCAATATCCCATCATATTGTATTTCAATTTACAGATGATATGGAATGCCAGGACTATTTCACATTACTGTGATTTGTTTCTTAGGTTCAAGCAACTTGCAGACAAGTTATAAAGCCTGGGACTTGAATGTCACTGTACAAGTTCTACGGTCGTACTTGTACGCTATACAATATTACATGTCGATATCAAGTATGATGGGTGACCCATATATCTTAGCTTGTGAACAATTTATCCCATCAAATTATGATGTGTGGAACTTAGCAAATTTGACTTCTGTTGTGGAACGGAAGTGGCGAGTATTGCTAGCAAGCAGGATATGCTGACTCTGCTAGGGTACCTGATGTCGCTCCATTTTTCGATGTTCACTTTCGTTCTTATTTAGACTTTAGTTTCGTTCATTGTGATTGACCTTGTTTTGTTTGTCCTTCCGTTTGGTGAATTTCGAAGACAGGATACGTATGGTTGTGCAACTGACCCACCGCAAAATGGCAAACACTGTACGTTTTGGCAAAGTTTTCTATTATGAAACGACAACTAAATGACCCGTCAACATTCAATTGATGCAAATAGCACACGAAGAGCCATGTGTCAGACGTTTGGAGACAGGCCAAGTGTTAAGAAAAAAAATCATTTTGGAATGATATATAACCAAAGTTTCTAAAAGGTAACGATACCACTACACCTCATCCCGTCTTTCATTTAACCTCTACAACAGGATTTAAAACATAAGTGACATGACAGGTATCGCACTTACAATTTTGAGTTGCCTACCCTTTCAGAGCATCTGAATGAACTCCCGACAGTTTAAGTGTGGATTGAGTTACTCTATTTTAGTAGTATGTGTTGCTGTGTGGATTGCTGTGTGCTGTATCGTTTTCTTTTGTTTTTGGTCATGTAGATGTCTGTCGTTTGATGCTTGATATTCGAATGTCCCTGTAATCCTTTTTTAATGGAAAGAATAATTATTTGTGATGCTATTATGGCCAACTTCTCATCTCTAAAGGACTGTGGTTCGATTATCGTGGTAAGTTAAAATCCGAGAAAGCTTTTTGGGATTATTGATGGTGGTCGAATAGTCGTTATAAGAGTCCATGCTAAACTGAAAATCATGAAGAAAAATTCGAGTGGCCAATAAATCATGTTACGTATAGTATATTAAAACGTTTATTTACAAAGGAAAATCTCCTTAAAATCAATATGTAAATTTTTACTACAAACCGGAAATAAACAGCCATTGACCAATCAAGCCTTTAGTCTTATATATAATTTTTAAACTCTGTTAAATACACAAAATGTTCTGGTAGCTAGGAGACAGATACATGTACATGGTAATATGCTCCTTGTATAACATATATGATAAAATTGCAGAACTTCTATAATAGTTCCATCAAATCCAAGTTCTAATTAACATAATAAGTTGAGGAATAATGATGGTATTAATATGATAAACAATTACAAATCCCGGAATGGATGGGACCAGGTGTCTGAAAGAAGTCAGCGTATCCTGTTCGCATGCCTTAACTGTCGCAAAGGTTAAAGGAAATTTTAAGTTCGTTAAAATGTCAATTTTCGTTGAAAAAACCAAGTACTCTTGATCAAATAATGAAACACTCTATTTTGACAAATTTTCGGCCTCTTGGCCTTTTTCAAGTGATCGACGACAGTGATAGTAATTTACATCATGCGCTTATTCTACATCGTACATATGCCATGAAGAGTTTCAATGAAACATGAACTGATTTTCATTTTCATTTCATTCAATGATTTTCATTGAAACTCTTCATGGCATATGTACGATGTAGAATAAGCGCATGATGT
>JACSZP010019607.1:0-16768 GCA_016161895.1 Pinna nobilis
TCACTGAAGTGGATTAACATCGTGCTTCAAATCAGTTTGTTTTCTACATCTTATTACCGATGAGTCTTGGTTTGATTATGAATAAATATTTGCTAATTATACAGGAGAGTCATTGGTCTCTCTTTCGGTGTATTAATAACTTACAGGTCCCTCCTTATTATGGCATTATAAACAAGCTAATTAAAATTGCCAAGCACCATACCTTCTTCCCCGAAAAATTGTCCTGCGTGGCTGGTTCATCGGGAACAAACCTTAGCTAATGTTTTGGCAAGAACATTGAAACCTTTTTGAGTCTACATTTGTTTACAGTAAAACCTGCACTTGAGTTCACCTGTATATATAAAAAGTAAAAAGGTCACTATTTGCTGTTCCCGGTACCATTTGTATACAAAACAACCTTAGTATAAAGACCACCTCCCTATAAAGACCAAGAAGTTGATGCCCCAGTTCTATTTTTGTACAAATTAATCTTTATAATTATATAGACCACCAGTTCACAAAGACCATTGATTGCTCTCCCGGTTCTATTTGTGTACCAATCAATATCTATGTAAAGGCCACCAGGTCAAAAAGACCATTAATTGCTGTCCTCAATAGTACCATTCGTGTAAAATTCAACTTCTATATAAAGACTCCCTCCCTATAGAAATCCGTCCGTTTTCTGTGTCTCCCCAATTTTCACCGTATTTCCAATTTACCATGTTTACTAAATCAATACACAGTATAACTGGGAAGTCTTTGACAATCCATTTAGATATTTAATGGATTATGTTGCATAAAATCCAGTGTCTTTAAGATGAAAACATTTCATAAACGATCTCTAATCCAGTGTTGTTGTCTATTCCAGAAGAGATAGCCAATGGGAAACCAGCAGCGGCCAGTTCTCTATACTTATACAACGGACAACGTATATGGACACCGGATCTCGCTGTAGATGGATCGACCAATGATAATCTGTTTTGTAATAGCTGTCTTCATACCAGCCCTGCCAGTGGAATTAGAGAAGCTTTCTTCAGAATAAATCTCTCCGGAACCTTTAATATAGAGAGGGTAGAAATCTACTACCGTGCCGCGTACGAACGATTTCAGTGTCCTTCAATCAGAGATACAGACGATGTTAGAAGTAAGAAATCTAGTTTGGATATTGACTTTTCAGTAAAATGACATGAGGGTAGATGGGTTGTTGTATTTATTACGAACTTACTAGACTTTATATAGAAGGACATGGGACTTGGTCAGATCTATCTAAAACTATTACGGAGTAACTGGACTTTTTAGTATAGTTGCGCTTATGTTGTACATGGTGAGATATATATGAGACATATTAATTTTTCTGTGCTTAATTCTTACCGGATAAACAATTATTAAAGTATCAGACCACGAAATGGACGTTAAGTCAAAGGCGCTTTGTAGACATTTCATTAATTGTTGTTGTCGATATGATGTCGCTAGATCTCCCATCCAATTGTTTTTCACCTATACTGTGACGTCACAGAATTCCAACCAGGACCCCAAATTATGCTCTATGCTCAGAATGACAGGTTAAACAGCACTGAGGGATCGTCTTCGTGTCAGTTGGTTGGCTGGTTGGTTGTGTTGTTGCTTAAGGTCGCAATCAAGTACTTTTCACTAATATGGATATGTCACTGCATACTATTAAAGGATGACAAATTTTGCTCGCCAATTTTGACGATTTAGTTAGTGGGGTCTTTGATGTGTCATTGCCGGTGTCTTCTTACTTAGTAAGCATTTCAAATTTGAGGTACACGTTTTTATTGACTAAATGAAGCTAGGTGTTACAGGTAGAAGTAATAGGTGTTATTAAAAAGTAAGGTTATAGTCCACTTCATAAAGCATACGTAAGAGGGTCATAAATGTGAAGAAGGTATATAGAAATGGAAAGTAGTGTTTATTATATGATAAACCAAGATACTGAAGGAACGCTTGCAATTTTCTAAATAATTTTATTCTGTATTATTCGACTAGAAAGGAATAAAAGATTGAATCTTTCTCCGAGTTAGATCTGTGCAACAAGATCAATATCATCAAAAGATTAATATCTGTCTAAAGTTAGTATTTTTAAATATATGTTCCACCAATGCAATTTTCTGTGAGGTCAATATGCACTTGAACTTTGACCAAGATTGAAATAGTAACAGCTTCAAAACCAAAATGCAATGAATGTTATTTTTTCTGAATACCTACCAATACAGTAACATATTCAGACATTATTCTTGAGAAGAAATACTACAGGCAGGTAAGTCATTTGAAGTGACGGTTTTGCCGTAATTTGTAATATTAATGCAAAATACTGAGATGTTTTACACTTATACTGGCTATTTCAACAACTTTTATTCTCAGCATTATATAGAGTACTAGTTGTTACAGCAAATTATGTAATGATATCAAGTGCAGAAATTTATACCAAAACTTAAAATATTAAAAATGAATCTTCTTGGGTCGTCATTCTTATATTGTTTACAATGCATACATGTACAGAAAACTCATCTTTCAGCCAACCAAAGATTTGCTGGATACAGCATCCATATATCAGGTAACAGTGATTGGAGAACCGGTGTAAAATGCTACCAGGACAGTTCGAGCCCTTACCCTTCCCTACAACAGAACAACCCTTGCATCGGTAGAGGGTCGTATATAACACTGTACAATAACAATAGGGCACCTGGTGAAAATACTGTTGTCTTTGAGCTTTGTGAGGTTATGGTCTTCGGTAAGAATAAATTATTCTTTGTACCGTTTCTTTAGGTCTTTGAAGTTAATGACATACACACATGTACTCTTGGACAAACATAATCACTAAATCCAATCACATCATCATTTAGTGCAAGCACTGGTGTATCTCAATTGTGTATTAACACCTGCATAGATAGACTTATTAACGGCATAATTTGGGCAAACGATTTATACACACACACTCTCTCTCTTTCTCTCTCTCTCTCTCTCTCTCTGTGTTTTGTTTTCAAATTTCAACCAACACTTTAATTGAGATAATATGTAAGTTTTTAATGAGAAAATGCCTTCCTTTGATCTTAACAAAAGCTAAAGGTAGGTTTATAACACAGCGTAGTCATATTTAAATGCCGAACCTCGTTTTTTTTGGTAGCTTTATCTATTTTCATAAAGTAAAATACTTTTGTTTTTGTTATCAGGAATTTTGACTCGATATTTTTGACCAATTGTTCTTGGCAATTGTCCTCTGAAAAAGTTGGCCTATATTTCAGTCAATAAATTTGATACTGCTTTTAACTACTCAAAAGCTGATTGAATTTCCTACTTAGAAGAAGCTATCATAACTTTGATTCGTAAGGATATAGCTTAGCACTCATGACTTTCGTGTAGTCATTCCTTACTTTACTTCTTTTGATGCATTTGTAATTGATAATGAATTTCGACCAGTATGTTAACGATTATGTATTGTATAATCTATGCCTTATTTCTTATACGCAGGATGTGAATCCGGAACCTACGGAGTTAACTGTACATTATCTTGTCCTAACTGCTTAAATGGATATTGTGATCCGCAGACTGGAGTATGTGTAGAGGGATGTTCCGATGGCTGGCTAGGAAGTGACTGTGAAACACGTAATAACAATTATTTTTAATTTTAGCAAAAACAAGTTACGTGCAACGATAACAAATAATGTATTAGATGTGACTAGTGTGGCGGATTAACATAGAATAATAATAAATGGGATGAATGGTGATGGCTGCTAACACAGGATTGTCGGCATCGACTTCATGATATCTATATATAGTTAATCTATTTATATATATATAGTGAATATATTCATATAGTGAAAAGTTCTTTAAATTTCCATTTAAGGTATGATATCTAGAGAAAATAAAAATGAATATCTCTACAGATGTAAAACCGGTTTGAGAATAATGTTTTATTTTTAACGTACCTTCGATAAAATATAAAGTGTAAATAACTTTATATTAAATCTTTATCAGCCTTTATTATTTTATATATATATATATATTACTTAACATTAAAATTTCAGAGCATTTTTAGCTTTTATTTCATTTATATATATAATTTGTTTTATATTTATTGTTTTCTTTACTCCTTGCCGAGTTGCTGATATTATATTACAGATGTTTAAATCATTATGACAAATATTTTGCCCATTACTTTACATACCGTTCGATAACTGCACACACCTTGGTTATACAGAGACGAAAAATATATATTATATCGTCACACTTATTGCCTGTTATTAGGTGAAACTGATATTTTTGTCTCTGTATATTTTGTGTCTCTCATTATGACCGCAATTTTTAATTGGTTGTCATTCGTATTTCCATTTAGCTTGTCCAAATGGTTTCTTCGGAAGAAATTGTACTTTAAAGTGTGGAAACTGCTTCAACGGTGAACGCTGTCTAAACACTAATGGCACGTGTCTCAATGGCTGCACAAGGGGATTCAGAGGGACATTTTGCAATGAATGTATGTTCAGTCTTTTTGTCGGTTATTGTTTTCGATTTATTTTAACTTCTCTGGGAGCTACAACCCTAGTAATTGTAGGTGCAGATGTGCTTTTCTGTCATGATGTCTATCTGGTATTTGTGCCTGTCTGCCTGTGTCTGACTTATTGTATTTCCGTCTGTCTACATGCATGTGTGAACGAGTATGTATGTATGTATGTATGTATGTATGTATTTACTATAAGTATGTTTATTTACACTAAAGCCTGTATCGCCGGAACATATGGATTTAATTGTGAGGAATTCTGTGGGAATTGTTCCAATGGATCGCCATGTGACACTGTAACCGGATTCTGTGTCAGCGGCTGTGCTGCTGGGTGGAGAGGACAACTGTGTAAAACAGGTAAATACAAAGAACAGATTTTGTTAAATTTCAGTTTCAGTTCTTAATCTAACAAACTCTTCCTGTTTTCTCATTCAGACGTTTTCTCTTAATGAAGTTTATGCTTCGATTTCTTTTCTATTAATATATCCACGTAGAAGCGTGATCACACATGAAAGAGCGGTGTACCTTTCACGATACGTCATTTAAAAAATTATGTTACTTTGGTAATCAACCTTCCAAATCTGAGTCTACATATATATATAGCCCATATACAGGATGTCCTCTTTTTGCTCAGCTCTTGCATAACCAAAAAGGACGATGGTTTTAATAGAACATGTTGACAGCCCAGTTTTATCTGTATTTCTTGAACATGCAAGATAGTAATAATCCTCTGTTGAACTACCTTTCCGGTGCAGTTCGAAAAGCACGTTAGGATATTATCGTTTCAAGCCACCCCTTTCTGTGAAAAGTTATATGAAATTAAATGGCATTCAAGAAATTTAACGTCATCAAAAGAAATTCAAACTTTTTACGCGTCATTAGTGAGTATCGGTGAAAGCATCGAGATTTCTTTGTGCTTCGGACCGATGAATGTGCTTGCCTTATAATCGGACGGGTAAGCATTTGGTTGACTTCAAGGTGACATGATAAAATTCGAGGTCCTATTTCAGTGAGTGGATTAGCTCTTAAAGATCCCATTGTGTAAAATCAAAGTTCTTAGCGCAAGTGTTAAATTCGGAAGCCTTAGTTTAAGTTATTTGTGTCACTCTATATCCGGGTTGAAAGAAAAGTACATGTATTTAATTCTACAATAGAGCTATAATACGTCAAAAGAATTGATAACTGGAAAATGCTTGGGATGCAGTTATACTTCCAAGCTACATAACTATTTAAATAAGTTAATTAACTTGATATTTGTATAATGTTTTCATTTTTCTTGTGACGTTATCCATCTATTTATCTTCGATATTGTCCAAACTAAATTGTAAGGAAACACTAAAGTCACACATAACTAATTTCACATTTCAGAATGTACTCGTGGTACCTACGGCTTCAACTGTAATGAGTCGTGTGGTCGATGTATCGGAGCCCGTGAATGTGACATCGTTACCGGCCATTGTCCAGCTGGCTGTGGCCCTGGCTGGCTCGGCATCCTTTGTAAAACAGGTAAAATTGTCTCTCCTAAATTTGATTCATTTTTATGCTCATTCAATTTTAGTGTTCTAAACCTTCGTTGTACTTTATTTAATACAATGTAAACACAATAGATCATCCTATAGAAAGAGAGAATCTCTCATTTCGGAATACATCGCATATCCAGTCCTGGATATATACTGGACCAGCGGTAGAGCGCTTGCCGTAAGGTCGAGGTACCGAGTTCCCGACAGTTGCATCTGACTTTCTCTATCCTTTGCAATATGTAGTAAAGATTAAAGACTTCTAAGGGCTTGTGTCACAACAAGTGTTGTTACGTTAAATATCCTTCTCTTTTCTCTAATCCTACATACCGTGCCTACGCCACAATTTAATGTATCTGATACATATCAATGAAATTACGAGTAGGACATCATTTTTAAAATTCGGCCAATCATACCTTTTGGTTTGTCTATTCAAGTATCGTTAAATTTTTACACATTTTAGCTTGTCCAGCCGGAACATACGGACTTCAGTGCAATAAGACGTGTGGTAACTGCTCCGGAAATGACGCATGCGACATAACTAATGGGTACTGTATGAAAGGTTGTAATGCTGGATGGCAGAGCCCGCTGTGCAAAGAAGGTTTGTGATCAATATACAAAGTTGTAAGATAGATGTTTTCCACTTCATTATCTCATTAAGGACAAGAATTTAAATTTGACCATTTGAATTGACCTTACGTATTCAATGTTGTGGCAAATCGTAAAAGGAGGAGGGGGACACAAGCAGAAAATCAAAAATAGAAGAGCGTTGGAGAAATTGTTTTCGTTTGCAAATATATACCTTCTCGATTGCGCAATAAAATACAAATTTAAAATATTAAGATTAATATTAAGATAATCTCAAGATTAACCGTTATTAATGGTTGAATCATCATGGAACAGCCGCTTCTGGTCAGTTTAACAGACTTCGACCATAACGAACATGCCTAATGAATAGTACAGTCGAACCAACATATATTAAATACCGATCAACAAGGGATGATAACTCCTCCAAGGCACCTGCTCCTATCTCTGGCGTATCCAGGGGTCCGTGTTTGCCCAACTCCGTATTTTACATTTCATGTAGGAATTATGAGATCGATCACCGTTCGTTACCTTTACCTTTTCATTGAAATAACGTTTTATTGAAATGAAACGCTGAAGGACGTTACTGCTGTTTAAACCCGCTGATTTTGATAACCCTGTTTCTTCAAAATGAAAATTTATTCCCGTTTTGTCTCTGTGTTCGACTGTATTACGGCCAACATTGATGTTCAATAGTATCACCTTCCTTGCATATATCTTCAGTATAGAATGGAACCCGAATATATTGAAAGCGAAGGTGAAAGATCTTTACTTTCAAATAAACAGTGTTTTTAAAAAAACCCGAGCTACACTAGCAATAAAGGTATTAAGCCGGGGGTTGAAAATCATTTTAAATTAAGCAAAATTCAATAAACATGAGCAGTATAAGGTTTCAATATAAGTGGGTTTCACTGTATATGTTAAGTTTATTTGTTTAATACTTTTGTTGAATAGTCTTTACATACTTTGACGAGGATTCTCTCTTCCCTTATTTCGCTTGACACTAATTGTGCAACACATGGCGAAAGTGACCCGTCAGCAGGGGATACGTACTCCTCCCTTTTAAAGTGATGGCACATTCAGAACTGAGTGTTTGTGATTTTTTTTATTTTCGTATGCTCTCTTTCTATTGAATCGCTCGGGGTCGACGGTTTTATATTTGTAGAGTGCATTGAGAGTGGGAGATATACGTACATAGTCCCCTTTTACCTGATAGCCCCTTCCGGTGTTTTTGAATTATTTTGTTTGTTTCCTTCAAAATTTAATTGCTGGGCATTGACGGTTTCTATATTTGTAGACTGCATTGAGAGTGGTAGATACGGCCAGAGCTGCTCTCATCTCTGTTCTGGTAATTGTAATGGCGGCGAGATCTGTAATTATATCGACGGAAGTTGCTCTCTTGGCTGCGTGGAAGGATTTTCCGGTGTCACGTGCTCAAAACGAATAAGTATGATTTTTCTGTTTTCCTTTTTCTTAGCACTTTTAATTATTGGCCTCTTTATGATGTGAGGGATTTACCACGACTAATATACACAACTTAATTTCCTTGTTTGTTTTGTCTAAAAATTGAACATTCTGTTTTTGCATTTTTGGACAGCTTATGAAGTAAAGGTTTTAATCTATGTATCAAATGATCCATAAGTAAATATTAGCACTCCATTTCAAGCGAAGAGGGTTTTGCAAGATGCGCTTGTAGCGAATCGCGTTCTCACAAAGAATTCGTTATCCATTAATAATCAAATATACATGTTATGCTATTTCAAATCAAAAATACATGGTATACCTAATATGGTTGGACACTATAAATACAAGAATAGTGACTTGAGTACAATCTTCATATAACGCGCAGTCTGTAGACAAAGTTCTTTTTAAAACAAAATCTTCAATTTTCAGACTTGAGCCAAATGCGATAGATAAATAAAGATAGCAATATATCAGGCATCTAAGTTTTATAAACATTTTAAAATTAGCAAATGATATGGATATTTGTCAACAAAAGTTATTTTTTCACTATAAGTTTATAGTTTCAGATTAAAATGTAATTGCTCGCCAACATTTGTTGATGAAAAAGTCGTAATATTCACATGACAAAGGTAAAGCTATGCATGTGCAAATCACAGATTTCTGTGTATACACAGGATATTTCTTCTTTCCCAGTGGTAGGAGACAATAGTGTTGTCATCGCTGTTGTCGTAAGCATTCTTATGTCGCTGGGCGTGATCGCTGGTGTCATCGTGTTCCTTTTGAGGTAAGTTTTGATATTGCATGTTATAGTTTTCGGTTTTTTTTGTTTTTGAGTCGCTTTAAAAATCTTCAATCATGAAGATGTGTCTTGTTTTAACTTGTGAATTATACGTTCGACTTAGATTTATCAAGAGTCTAGATGAGGAACAACGATGTTCTGCAAGTAAAGTGTCTCGCTTGTAAATTGAGAATAACTATGTTGGATGGCTGGTTTCCATTTTAACGTCCCATTTGATAATCTTTCACACACTCATTTAGAGACGCAACCATATTCCGGTGGAAGAATCTGGCACATTTCGGAATTGAGAACTAAAGTCTCTATAACGTTTCCGCAGCTTACGTGACATGAGTTCGAACTTACGACCTCGTGATCCGACAGCAAACATGCTACCAAGGAGCCATGACTGCTCTGTGTGTTTCAATTATAAATTACAGTAAAACTTAAACATATTCTAGGATAGAAATGGAGGTTTAGTGATACTCTGCAGCGTAAGGTAACCTCAGAGCAGAACAACGAGCATATTTAGTAAAACCTGTATATGTTTGTCTCCTTAACTTATCACTTTAGAAGTATTTTAAACAAATACGTTTTTAACTTCACAATGTTTGTATATATGGGTACTTACCCTTGTTCAGAAGAGATGAAGAAGATCATTATGTCAGTATAATTTTATCATACATTGTATGCACAATAGGCTTTCCAAACGCGTATTTTCATGTTGTTGTTGCGTTGTTGTTTAACGTCCCACTCAAGAATATTTCACTCATATAGAGACGTCACCTAGTGCCGGTGAAGGGCGACAAATTTTGCCTGTGCTCGACTTTGCTGGCCGTAGAGCAGGGAGGTTCCTTTAACGTGCCAACACCTACTGTGACACGGGACCTCGGTTTTTACTGTTTCATCCGAAAGACAGGGGTGGTCAACCATAGAGCGGCGCTAAGGGAATCGAACTCAGGACCCTTCGATTCGAAGTGAAGCACGCTAACCACTCGGCCACGGAGGCCCCCTCAAGTTTCTGGTGTTGGTAGTTCTTCAAAGTACAAATTACGAAGTCGTTCAATGGAAAATGTAGAGACTAAATAGCGCATATTCGTCAAATTTAAATCTAAAATAAATGAAAAACGAGTATGAAATTACATATCACTACACATAAATTTCATCTTCTATTTTTAGGAGAAAAGTGATAAAAGGTCGAGAAGAAAAATTATTCAAAGTGTTGAGCATGAAGCGAAAACAAAGAAAAACAACTATACGAAAAAGTGGTATGTATGCGCTCACTGCTATAAATGAAATGGCATGTTGAAATATATCGACTCGTTATAGTTTTCCCACTGTTCAATGACCGTCGTTGCACGTCATAAAAATGTTTGATGTCCCATATCGACAATCGGTAACATGTCCATTTAAGTGAAAGATTCTCGAGTGTGAATTAAAATAACAGCAGAATAAAAGCGACAACTTATGGAATGTAGGATCTGCAAAAAATACACAACTCTCAAGTGTATATATTTCACATTTAAAATGGGGTATAACATCAGTATACATGCTTATTCATCAAAATAGTTGTAATGCATCTGTAGTATTGTTCAACTATCTCACTTAACATTGCAGATACCATCAGTTTCATAGCATGGCAATTAAAATAGCTAATTATGTGCATGTGCACTTCTTGAACAAGACGCTTGATAATTTTATACAATGTGATGGTCAGATATAAAATCCACAATATACATACATGTACAAAATATATAACAGTAGTTTTACTCTCTCTCCATATATGTACAAAATATATAACAGTAGTTTCTCTCTCTCTCTCTCATACAACACATGCAAAGGGACTGCTGTTATATAAATGATATTATCTTTTTCTCCTGTACCGTCTGAATAATTGAACTTTATAATTTCAGTTAATAAGGGGGACAAACGAGAAAATGAATACGAAAATGTTAAAATATCAACAATAAAGGAAGGAAAGACGGATAGTACGCTCACGCGCAGTGCTAGTGGGAAATCCCCCAACGTGTCACATAGCTCTATAGAGGAGGACGATCAGATTTACAGTAACGAGTCTCTCTCAACAGAGATTCAAGTTACGGACTTGAAGAATGTTGTCGGAGAAAAAATTGAACTCAAACTTTTGTCTAAAGAATACAAGGTAAGATGAACATATGCTAGATTCTAATGTTAAATACAATGGAGCTTTGTTATTCCGGACACTTGGTTCTTAAACAAATTGCCCGGATAACTGAAGCTTCCGGAAAATTGAAATGTGTCTTTGAAAACACCCAATTTGAAAAATTTGCACCCAGGAAATTTCGTCATGAAGGTGAAGCGTCCAGATTATTGGCGTCCGGATTAATGAGGCTCGACTAAATATGATAAATGACTTTCTATATTATTTAAGAAATTATTGATACCACTGAAGTTTTTTTTACTGAAAATAAAATACTATTGTCTTCAATACCAAATGTTTTTCGTTTATATGTGACTGCAAATAGAGTTGTTTTATTTTTACTTGTGATATGGCGATGAATCAAAAAGAACGATCATAATACATGTACTTTGATGCAGTATTTCAGGGAGATAAAATGTACTTTTTACTTGTTTGTATTTACTTGGATAACTTTAAAACAAAATTTACTTGGAGAACATGAAAATAGATACTGGTTATGTAATACGACTTTGTTGTTTGTATATTACAAAAAAATGTACTACTTTCGTAATAGGAGCTGCCAAAGGGAGCCGTTCATGCACATGACGTTGGCAAAAATCCGGAAAATAAACTGAAGAACCGTTTCCTGACCACTTTTCCGTGTAAGAATGTAATTTGTTTGTATCTGTTTCAGTTAAAAGTTTCATTGTGATATCTTTAACATATATTTGTGGACATTTTTTTTATTTATTTGTTGATACTGTTTATCATTCACTTGGACTATAAAAGTCCTCAGTGAATTAGAGTAGGCTTGTGTCATCGAATGCGTTAATGGTGGTTTTTCAACGGGTGGATATTGGGAAGATTATTTTAGCCTAACAAATGTACATTGATGAAGTTTGCTTTCTGTATGGAAAAGACCAGACAAAACATATTTTAATAAATATGAAGTGTTTTTATGTTCGCTATTATTAATGCTACAGATCTTGATCATTTACGAATGTTTTGTTTCAGATGACCATTCACTGGTGCGGATCTCAAAGATCGACAACAATCCAAATTCAGACTACATAAATGCAAACTATATTGACGTACGTAAGAAAATAATATGTAGATATATCGCGTGTATAATGGTTAAATATCTATTTAATTAATTTAGCTGTTGATACTATATAATCAATATGTTAATGCACTTGAATCCAAACACTGATGCATATATTCTCTTTGATATTTTATTTGTATTTGTCTTGGATGTATTAAAAATTCTTTTCATTAAAAGCTTTTATATTTGTAACCTACACATTGCCTAGTAGTATTACAATGTACATTTTTCTTTAAATGGATTTAAGTTATCGAAACCATCATTATCTTTTTTCCGAGATTAGAGCACCTTTTGTCAAAATGAACAGGTATGGAGACACCTTTTTTTTTACAGTCGTTGCTAAAACATTGTGACGATTTTCGTACTTATTCTTCTTTACTTATCGCATAATTCTACTTAAACATGTATATGATTTTTGTTTATTTGTTTATTACAAGGTTTGTTATTAGTCATAATATATTATATAACTGTTGTAGTCGACTATTTTGCCTGATATCCGGATAGGGAGTTTTTAATACAGTCTTTGAATTTATGTGAACTTTTCTATTTCTTACAGGGGACAGATACGCCTTCAGCATACATTGCAACTCAGGGTAAATACAAACAAGATTTCTTAAAAATTCATTATTAATCGCGAACAGATACTCTCGGTAAAATAAAATTTAAGTCTTAAGCTTCATTTGAGAGTAGATCTATGTTTTTTTAATACCTTTACGAATATAGTAGGATGTCGTTATATTCGAATGGCTTGGGGTATAGAATTATTTAATTAATCATTAGTTTGATCTACTTCAAATCTATTTCCTAACTTTATTTCCTACCTCATGATAATTTTTTTTTCATGCAATTCAACAAAATAATTTCTTAAAATCTCTACATACCGTGTATACGGTCTAATATTAAAGTTACAATTTATTTATAAACTTGTTGAGGGATTAATATCAGAGCCATCTTTCTTCAGTGGTTAGCATATCAACCCTCAGATTCTCAGGTCATGGAATCTAACCCGCACCATGCAGATTGATTATTTCTATCTAACAGACAGTAAAAAGCGAGGTCCCATGTCACAGTAAAGACACGTTGAAGAATCCAGGTAATTTAACGAGCAGGGGCCAAATGCGAAGCCCTACATCGGCATTTTGTGACGACTCCATTAAAGCGAAATATTCTTGAGGTGGACGTTGACCGAGAGCAAAACAACAAGGGGTTTGATTGTTATTTACAAATAACCTATGATATAATCGATGAAATCAATGAAATCAATGCGAATTTGTGATATTTATTTTATGTTGCTAAGCCTGCATATGAGACCAATGTAAATTAACCAGTCAGATTATTTTAAGTACGATTATATCATTTACCTCTTTTCCATTATAGGTCCAAAGAGAGTAACGCTGTTTGACTTCTGGAGGATGATATGGGAAAATAACTCTGGAAAAATAGTCATGTTAGCAAATCTTGTAGAAATGGGATCGGTAGTTACATGTATTTCTTTATATTTTATAAGTAGTTATTTCAATTACAATTAAGCTTTGTGAATGAAAGTTTGAGTGTGGCCATCCTTTTTTAGTTCTGTTATGTTCTGAAATAAATCCATGAAAGAACTGAAATGGGTACAACACTATGGTAGACAATCAGATTCAAACACATTAACAGACTAGCCTTTAATTCTTTCTATTCCTTTAGTGACTTATTTTACGTTCCGTATACTATTTTCTAATATTACTAGTATCAGATTCCAGGATCAACTATCATTATTATATACATTTGTATAAAAATGAATATATAAATCAAAATAGAATTAAGATTTTGCAGCACCATACAAATGACTCTATTTTGTTTGTGTTTTTAAACTTGAATTTCAATAAAGGAAAATGATGAACATTGGAAAATATTTGGGAAAATTTCGTAACCCATATCTTATCATACTTTTAGGTCAAATGTAAACAATACTGGCCGGAACAGATGAAAACACCACTAAAGTTTAATTACCTGCTAGTGTATCTCCGAAAGGAACAGGTACATGGGTCATTTACATTCAGAAGTCTGGAAATAAAGAATACAAATGTAAGTATGCCGATAAAACGATATCTCTAAGGTTTTGCGTGTCTGTGTGTTTTGTGAAGAGTTGTTTCCCCATTAACAATGAGCTATCTAGGTTCAAAATACAAATTCGGGTCAATTTGATTAACATTAATTTAGCTAGACTACCTATTTCGAAACCGATTTTGAATTCTGTGGTTTTGTAAACATAATTATCAATATATGTAAGTTGTTCTTGATGAATCTTTCGTAAACACTGTTTATAAGTTGATTTATATATCAAACTTGGCTAGAGTATAGAGCAATTTTGATACATGCTACCTGTATAAGAGGTAAGCATTGAGTGATTCTGTTGATTGCGTTATATGATTTTCAACTAGATGAAGATGTGTTAATGCACCACCATGCCGTCTTCCTATTTCAGACCAAGGAGTTTCGAACGATAAACCATTTCCATTTCACTTCCTGGCCCGACCACGGTACACCTGATCTCATTCAGCTCATCATATTCCATCATCTTGTTACGAAGTCAAAAACATCACTAAATGGACCTACTACTGTTCATTGCAGGTAGGAAAACGTGAGGCATTGTAATTTTTAATAATTTCTTTTCATAGAGATTGTTTTATCATTATTTTTCACTTCAACGTAATTCAACAGGATTGGGTTTTAAAAAACACATCTTGTTATTATTGAATTAATTTCTGAATTTTAATTCTTGTTACATGTATTAATTCTCGTGCTAGAATTGAATTTAAAATGAAAGCAAAATATTCGGTGCATGTGGTACCGTGTGGTTACTTTTAAGGAGGTGAAATAGCCGCCGTGTCTCCACTGTTAGCATATTCGCCTTCTAATCGTGTGGTCAGTGTTTGAATCCACGCTGTGGACTTGGCTGTTTTTGCCCTTCAAAAGAGACAGTAAAGAAAATATGTTCCATGTCACAATAGGTGTCAGCACGCTAAAGAATGTTCACTGTTCAATGTCCTTAAGTACCGAGCAATTGCCAAATACAGCCTTTCATTGGCACATGTTGACCTCTCAATATAAGATAACTTTTGGCATGGGACATTAAACAATACAGCCAGCCAACAGAGGTGAGCTATACGGTAATTCCGATTATGTTTTATTTCTAAAGAACCACACATTGTCTTTTAGTGCTGGTATTGGGAGAACTGGGGTGTATATTGCTCTGGATGAAATGTTTAAGACCGGCAGACGTACAGGGAAAATAGACGTGTTTGGATTTGCAAACAAGATGCGACAAAACAGAATGAGCATGATACAGACAGAGGTATTTAAATGTTTAGTGCAGGAAATTTAATTACAAGTGACTCTGATGTAGGTGGAGTATTATTTAGAGTATCGTTCATACTGACAGAACTCTGACCTCGCTTAACAGGCTTTAGTGTGGGCGGAGTTGTAAGCACTAGTGTTTTCATTATAGGTAGAGCTATTGTTACAAAGCGCTATGGAAATTTGATAAGTTTAAGGTTGTTTAATTCAACATTAAAGAATCTGAACAAATATTTAGAGACGAATATTAAGTACACAGTTGAAGATTTACGCGATATCAATACAAATTAAAGATACGTTGATAGTTCCTAATTAAAATTAAGTACATTACAAATTACTCAAAAGAATAACTTAATAATATAAATCGTAATTACCGGAAACATAGAGAAGTAAGTTAAGGAAAGGTACTGTATATCAAAGCGAAACAAACTGAACTGGCTATAGGAGTTAAAATCAACAGAGTTAAAATGCGAGTAAAAAACTAGCGTAAACATTTCCTTTAACAAAAATGAGATTTAAGAACCAATGGATTTTTTTCTTTAAAAAAACAATTTCAAAGAATGTGCTTGAAAACTCAGTCTTGCTGTGCAGAAGGATAAAAAACTTCCAGGGAATTCCAACGAATATTTCATGGTGCTTATCAAATTCTACGTATCTATTACTTTCTTTATAAACATTTCAGGCCCAATATGTCTTTGTACACAATGCGTTGATAGAAGCCTTCTTACTAGACGGTTCATTCATTCCAAGGGACGACTTTGCAGATATCTTCCAAGAAATACGAAATGAAAGAAGTCAAGAATCTCAAAGTAGAGTTGCAAAAGAGTTTAAGGTTTGTAATACGGTTTGTAATCGTTATAGACCTCAGAAAATCCTTGGTTGATTTATTATAAGTTTTGCAGGCAACGTCTAGTTTACACGTTCAGACAATATTTCATGGCCGATGGCAGTAGTATTTTTCCCTCGTGATTTGTTCAATAACTATGATAATTATAATATGTTTAGATAACCCTGATTTTGAAGTATGGCCCCAGTGTCATGACAAGTCAATACATGACACTGACATCGGTATTTCCTAACTTTGTAAAACCCATTTAAACACGTTTTTCCCCCCGATTTACAGTAGAATTTATGTAGTATTAGTAACATGCATACAAGCTGACTTCTATCTATTTGAAAGAATCTAGACAGTATTCGACCTGCGCTTGACGAGGAGAGTAAGAAGATAGCGCTGTCAGAGGAAAATATGTCGAAAAATAGAGATACTTCAATTATTCCACGTAAGATTAAACTCTCTCTCTCTCTCTCTCTCTCTCTCTCTCTCTCTCTCTCT
>JACSZP010019613.1:1075-16491 GCA_016161895.1 Pinna nobilis
CACGGTGATGTCTCCATATGAATGAAATATTCTTGAGTGGGACGTAAAAACAACAACAAAACAAAAAAAAAAACCTGTAACAATATGATATTACGGTTATGAATTCTAGTTTGTCAAACCAAGTCCACGTCATTTTCCCTATAATGCAAGAATTTCACTAGAGTAGTTCAATTGTCCTAGTCTTTATCTAATTGCAAAATTATCTTTCACTTGTTGCATGTCTTTTCCATTTTGTAACACATTAGAAACACGGACACTTGGATTTTACTGTCTCATCCGAAGGACAGGGACAGAAAACTAAAGCGCGAAGCAGTCCGGATTCGAACCCTGCACGAACCCTTGAGAAGAGGGCGAACACGCTATCCAATAAGCCAAAGAGAAAGGAATAATCAAAAGAGACCCGGATAAAGACCACGAAACTATCGCCGAAACCGCCTTTGGACTCAACATGGCTGTCAACGGATTTTGTACAAGCCTGTCTGCTCAAGGCAAAATAAACAAAACACATACTTCACTTCTGTCATGTCTTGCGATAATAAATACTCCTTTAGCATTCCTCGGTCAACGATGAACATGTACGCTTGAAAGGTACTCTTGGACGGACGGCGTGACCTACATGTACTTTAATGCAGAACGACCCAAGATAAATAACATTGGGCGGACTATTGAATTTGTTGGGTTTGCTTTTCTTTTGGGGTTTCACAAAAAGTTGTGAATGTTGTTTCTTAATCCATTTTCACTGGAGCTACCGGACTTTCTGAATTTTGTGAATCCATTTTTTTTCATCTTTGCTTCATGCAATGACGTAATGTTTTTATAAACTAGATTTTAAAATTTGGCGTATGTAAGAAGAGAAAGCACACCGCTGCCCTTTTCCTGGTCACTTTTTCGAGATCAGGGGCAGTCTCATAAGAAACAGGCCAAATTGGAGAGGGGACGCGAAAATTTTTTTGAAAAAATATTATACTTTCTTTCACTTAAAAATATAAATAGATTTTGTGTTTCTACATGTAATTATAAAAAAATAAGTAAAAAAACAAGATGGAATGGGAGTATAGCAGGAGTCACTGAGCTCAGGCTTTTTTTATTATTATTTTATTCTATCTATTTATTTATTGGGTTTTTTTTGCATTGTTGTCGCAAGGTCGTGGGTTTTCCTGGTCTTTCGGATGACAAAGTAAAATTCTGAGGTTGCGTGCCAAGGTAGATGTCAACACGTTAAAGAACCCTCATTACGCAATGGCTATAAGTTCCGGGTGAGCATCTGTCGCACTCTACCGACATTAGTGACGTCACCTTATACGTGACAGATTCTTGAGTGGAACGTTCAAGAACAATACAACTTAAAGTTTAGTTAATCAACATCAAAAGTAGTTTGGAACTTTACTTTATTTAATGAGGCCTCCCCTCAAACCATCGGTTAAAATATTCAATATATTTATTAGTTTATAATGTTTATGTTTCCGTTTATATATTAGATATTATTTTTGTTATCATTATGAATATTCCCGTCCTTGGGATGAGACAGAAAAAACCGAGTTCCCCTATCACACATTTGGATGGTTGGTTTTATAAATTGTTAACGTCCCGCTTAAGAATCTTTCTTTCAAATGGAGACGCCACTATGTGCCGATGAAGGGCAATGATTTTTGCCTATGCTTGGTTTCCATGGCCGTAGAGCATGGAGGGCTTTTTAACCTTCCAACACCTATTGAGACATGTGACATCGGTTTCTACTGTCTCAGCCGAAAGATAGGGACGACCAACAGCATCGTGTCTCGGATTCGAATCCCTGACCTCACGACCAGAAGAATAACACGCGTATCATAGCCCTCAGCGGCCCCTGTCATACAAAACTTTCAGCACGTTAAAGAACAATCACCGCTCACTGGCCATAAGTGCCGAGCACATTACAGTAGTTGCTCTTTATCGGCATTTGTGACGTCTCCATTTAGAGTGAGATTTTTGAGTTAGACGTTTAAAAAAGTCATCCAACAACGAGCCCGTCGATGACTTATGTGCAGTACTGTAGATTGCTGATAACCCACCGTTGACCTACTGACGCTTTTAAAATTACGTGTTTACCTCGCTGTTATACCGATACCTAAGATTGATGCAGGTATTTCACACACCAGCAATTTGCTAAAAGAAACAAAATGGATATTTATATATATCGTGCATGTATCTTGTAACTTGTTTAGAATGTCGTAAATTTACAGAATCTCTGGTGATCAATGTAAGAATACTTCTGAGTGTGCATGTTTTTCTCATTTACATAAACTGATATTTTCAGTGTCGAGGTCGTGTGAGCACTCAAGTGGGGAGCTGTAAACAGAGTTAGACTAGATATTTCCCAATCTTTCAACTATCCGGTAGGAAGCTGGGTGCAGAGAATAACATTTCGCAATCTACAATCGAGGATTGCAATTACGGGATATTTCATTCACGGCTTTAAGAGCGGTGACAAAGGAAGTATATTTATGTTGAGTCGAGCGTTAGAAACAAAAGGTATGATCTCTCTCTCTCTCTCTCTCTCTCTCTCTCTCTCTCTCTCTCTGCGTGACTGTAAATTTCACATACTATTTGATCAAAAGATATTGATGAAAAGTGTTTTTAAAAGAAATCTCGAAACCGGAAGTCTATTCTCATCATTGGTATTTATTCACGAGGACCGTTCAATTACATTTAGATTGGGTTTTTTTTAACGTTTCGAAGGAAACCATTCTGCAGAAAAGAGAAGCAATTTTAAGTTATTCTCTCTGCCATTTTTATATCTAGTTACAAACATGCAAAGTACAATTTCGCACAGTCGGACTTTTCTTTGTTCTTCACACTGTAATGCAGGTCAGCTTAGCAAAAGGACATCGAGTAGGGTACACAAATTTTGAGTACTTGCTTAAGTTGTTTTCAAACCTGACTGAGTACGAAATAAAACACGAAGTGCTAATGATGTTTGAATACTATGATTTTAATGCACATACCGATTTGCACATAATACATGTTTTACTTGTATTAAGCTCAAAAATATGGAAGAGCTGTTGATCTGAGTATAAGATTGATTTTTTAAAGATTTTATTTCATTTTTTATTTCGTTTTATTACAAATCATAAACATGAATTTCTTTCTCTTTTTTTCAAATCAATACACATGTGCATAACAGATTCTTTCATCACATTCCTTTCCTTGTATTTACAGGAGAGACATGAGGACGATTAATCTCTCTATCTTCGAGAACAGTGGCGGAAGCTGGATGGACAAATTTAATGGAGTCTGGACTCCAGTGGTTCTGGTCATTTTGGGCTTTATTTCGTTCATTTTACCATTTCTGACTGCCCCCACCGTCTGTTGGTGTCCCTCAGAGTTTACCATTTCAATGGTAGGGTACGTTAATCGTAAATGCTGGCAGAATAATATTATACAATACAAACCAGAAGATGATGACTTTCTCAGTCTAGAAGGCTTTAAACCAATTGTATCTGACTCTGATTCCGGATCGCTCGGTCCCGGTTTCAGAACTTTATATCAGTGGTTTCCTGTCATTCTTATTGTCCAAGCGCTCTTCTTTGCGGTACCGTATGTGTTATGGAGAACTCTGGTATCTTCCTCGGGGATGAACATAAACAAAGTCCATGGAATGGCGGATGGATATTCCAAACTATCCTTACAAGACAGACAAGGTGTAGCAGAGCAACTTGCCAGATATCTGAACCAATGGCTGGAAGCTAGTCCCTTAAAAGGGATTCCTTGGGGTTTATTGACCTTCATCACTCTTTTCATAAAGATCTTATTTCTGGTGAACATTTCAATACAATATGCACTATTTGATGGGTTCCTAAAAGCCGGAAACGTATCAAGTTACGGATCTCAAGTCCTAAAAAACCTGATCGACAAAAACGGAACCGTGTGGCAGGATTCACCAACATTTCCGAAATCTATGCTCTGCGTTTTCCCCATCAGAATGATCCAAAATATCCAACACTGGACTGTCGAATGCTTTTATTACATGAATATGTATTATGAAATGATAGCTATATTTGTCTGGTTATGGTTGTGTTTCACCCTGATTGCCACAGTGACCAGTTGTGTGTATTTTGGATTGAACATCATAATACCAGTATTTAGAACAAGGTATGTACTTCTGGCAATTCATTTTGAAAAACATTGTTATTCTAACATTTTTATGGAATTCTAACATTTCTTGTTTTCTTGGTTGTATTTTTGTGTAACGTCCCATCCAATAATCTTTAACTCATGCATGATTTGTGCTGGTAAAGGGCGACAAATATTACCTATATGCTCTGCATTAATGGCTGTGGGGCAAGATGGGTTCTTTAAAGTGTCGACGCCTACTGTGACTATTCGAAAGACAAGCAAAACTAACAACAGCATGATTCGGGTATGAACCCGCGGCTTCTCAATCAGAAGGCGAATACGTTAACCACTTGGTCACAGCAGCCTTTCATAATCTTTTTTGTTCTAGAAAAAAGGCCCTTTTCGTAAATGGATAAGTAGTGGAATGGCCATTCAATTGTTCACTAAATAATCTTAACTTTGTCTTAATATTATTTAATCTTAGTGAATCCCAGTGAACGAAGGTACATATTTCTATACTTTACAATTATGTAGTTTGAAAAGACGCTTTTCAGCTAATGTTATATTATTAATTCCGCTCCCAAAAGTGTTGTTGCTATAAGTGGTGGAATGACACAAAATGACGATATCCCCGTACTAACCCCCCGCTACTAACGTCATTCCAGCGAGGCGATTGCGTAGATATAGGTTCGTTCGCTTTTGAAAATACCAGTAACGCACAAACGTTATATACAAAGTACATGTATTACATTGTATGTACGGACATTAGTCTCATTGCTGACTCTTTGAGTCGATGAGCTGTTGGAATCTTGAACGGGTACTCCACTGTAGTACTTATTTATTTTTAATTTTTTTATTATTTTTTTTTTTTTTGTAGTACAAAATGTTTTATTGTTCATTATTTTAGCTTCTAATTCCTTGCTTCTGTAACGGCTCTCTTTTGTTTAAATATAGTTCGAATCTCTTTGATTCGATACCTGTTGCAATTCTCTACAGGGTCAAGGTTTTTCTCTTGCTAATACATGTAGTGTCAAATGGAACTACTCTATGTACAACGTTTTGAGACAATATCTCGCGTTAACCTTATTATAGCGGGAAGATTACGTAGAGTAACGCTCCATCACAATTGAAAGTACTAGTCGAACACAGAAATTATAGGGTATCACGTGGGACATGGAGTTTCATTTGTAATTTACGAACATCTGAATTGAATAATATCGGTAATAATATATAGAATGATTAATCAACAATAAATGTTTTATTGATTCTACCTTACTATCTCTTTTACTTACGATTAACCCGGCAAAATGAGAAAAAAAATGTGTCTTTATTATTACAGATTTGTAAAGCGCCACCTGTTGGCCAGTCCGCATCTCTCCAGACATCCTACCGACAATGACATCAGCAGATTCGCGGGCTCCACATTGGGACAAGATGGCGTCACTGTACTAAGGTGGATCAGCATGGTGTCCAGTGATCTGCTGGTTGTTGACACAATAGAACACTTGTGGCAACTACATCATGGAGGAGTGGACGCCCCCACAGTACATCAGTCCGGAGGGGTGGCACCGGCCCGTCCTATGGCCCAGTCTTACCCCGTGGCACAACATCCGCCTCCAATAGCACACCAGGCCGGGGTGGCGACACCTATAGGTCAGTCTTACCCCGTTGCACAGCCTCCCCCTCCCACGGAGACCCTTCCTTCATACTATGCAACAACCTCACCAGGCGGTGAGAATATACCTTTAATGAAGAATCCAAGCGCGCCAACCATATACCCTAAAGTGACGTGAAGGAATGGGTAGATGTCCCAGAATGGTACTTCCAAAAGAGGAAACGGCGCTAGTTCGAATTGTAAATTTGAATGAACACAAAGCAATAGCGCTAGATTGTCTTTCGGATACATTGTGACAAGATGTACATTGAATGTATATACACAGTTTGTATTGGGCTAACTGAAAAAGGGTGAATGTGGAGGTCAAATAGGTCAATTGTTGAATCTCTGACACAGAATGAAAAAGTACAAATTGACAAAACGTTTTACAACTTGTGTGCATATTAGAATAGTTGAAATTGCTTGAAATGTTATCCGAGCACGACAGTTAACTCCCCTGACTTTTATATTTAGAAAATGTATTTCTCATTTTTAGATCCACTGCATATTAGTCATATTGGATATGATCCATCCGCCATTATGTGTATAGCTGATATTAACATTTGAAAATAAAACCATATTCTATTTCAAAACGGGTTCTCGATCATTTTTTTCGTTCTGCAATGAGCATTTTTCGCTTTGGATTGATAACATCTTTTTCAATGAAACTTTTTTTTCACTAAATGTACTGGGATCGCATCAAGAGACACGTAGTAGGTTCGTTTGGCGAGGTATTGTGCTCATATCTGCGCTGTTGACTCGACTGGATGTGTCTGTTCTTCCGGGTGAATCGGTTAAGAAAAATAGAATCTATCACCACTTTGTACAGAGACAGAGAAATTTCANNAAATTTCACCCGAGTGTCAAAGATTTGCAGTCCACGACGAGGCTTGCCGTGGTGATTGATTATTTTTTTCTCACCCTCAACTAACGTGTTGCTAAGTAGTAAATATATAGGTGCAACACTGCAATCAAGCGGACGAAATGCGTCAAAAGTAGGTCAAGACTTATCGGTAGTGACAGGGTGCGAGACAGAGATATCTCAGAACGGGTATATTGATGGATTTCTCTCTCCGGGGTGAGATAAAGTAAAATCCGAGGTCTCGTATCACAGTAGCTATTGGCACATTATAAAAATCCTCTCTTCTCTACGGCCATAAGTGCCGAGCATAGGTAAAATTTGTCTCCCTTACCGGCACACAGTGACGTCCCCAAGCAAGTGAAAGATTCTCGAGTGGGGCGTTAAATAGCAGCAATAAGAACAGAAGTTAATGAAGTTTGCTGTTTGATTAAATAAATTCTAATATTCTGATTAAAGCTTAAAACGCCCTATTTTGCATACCTTTTATACATTTCTGCGTCATATCTACATGTACATAATGCAATATGAAATGCAGTATAAAATAGAAATGTATCCGAACAAATATTGGAAAATGTTTTATGTAACAATTCGCATGTTGTATTGTTGTTTATTGATTCAGAATATTTCACTCTTATGGAGGCGTCACCGTTTGCCGGTGAAGGGCGACAAATTTTGCCTATGCTCGACTCTTTTGACCGGTGAGCAGGGGGGGGGGGGGGGGGGNNGGGGGCTCTTTAACGTACCAACACCAACTGTGACACGGGACTTCGGGTTTTACTATCTTATCCGAAAGACAGGGACGGCCAACCGTACCGTGACTTGGGCTCGAACCCCGGATCTCTCCATTCAAAGTCGGGCTCGCTAACCACTAGGCCAAGGCGGCCCCTGTAAAATTTGGTAAATCTCCAAAGTGTGTAAGAACTTTAGGAATTTGACATTTACAAAACAATAATAAATAATGTCAAATTTATTAATACCCTATAATAATTCTGTCTTTATATTAAAAATGCATATGTTATCGTTATCTATTTCATTTTGCTATGAACCCACAGAGCGTTGCGTCAGGCTGCCCCACTCCTTCGGGTGAGACAAAAAATATCGAGGTCCTATATCACAGTAGGGATCGGCCCATTTAACTAAAGAAAATTCACCGCCTTATGGCCGTGAAAGGCCTAGTAGGCGTAGAACTGATTTGTTGCACTTCACCAGCATTGTAGATGTCTCTGTACACGTGAAAGATTCTTAAGGGGGATGTTCAAGAACAATACAGCCAGCATGCTAGTTAAATAGTTGGGAAATTCAAATATTTGGCGTTTATCAAAGGCCTGTATAATAATACAATCACTAAAAATATCACATAACGACTTCAATATTATTTCCTAATGAACAAAAATGTATTTGTTGTAGATTCGTTATTATCATCATTTTTATAATAGTATATTTTTGCTTTCTTACGAGTCCGTCGAGCACTGCGATTGACATTTCTTTTCCTTCGGCCTCGTGTCAAAGAGGGTGTCAGCACAATTAAGAATCCTCATTGCTCAATAGCCAAAATTGCTGAGCATATGCAAAATTTGTTGCACTTCACTCGTGTTATAGAACCATTTCCACCATAGTCATCTCCCTTGGAAATGGCTTTCCCGGGGATGACTATATAGCCAATGTTCCTCACACGGTCATATCCCCCTTAAATTGGTATAGTATATGTAATAATTTCAAGATTTTCTTGCTTGAATGTAGAATTATTTTACAATCAGCATGGTGACCGGATTTCTAAAAATAACCTTTTGATCAAGACTAATTTTCATATGTATTACATGCAATGTAAATCAAAACTGACTTTGTTTACATGACAATGAGAAGTATAAATTTAATAATAGGTATATATATTTAAATATATAAACACTAGTTTTTTCAATGTTTCAAAAATGTCAAAAAGCACAGCTAATAGCAGTACTTTTTTAATTTCAGATAACCGCTGAAAATTGACATTGTTTACACATTTCTTTTTTAAAAATGTTCATACATATAGAAACAGATTTTAAAAATATTAAGAATATAAGAAACCGAACAGTAATTATCAACATGGTTTTCAATCATTTGCATCAACGTTTCATCTTCATGGTAATTATAGTTCTATATGAAAGACTAAAGATGTTCGATATTTGTACTGAATAATTTAATCTGTTTAAAGAGAAAAGAGTAAATAAAATCACCCCATCAACAAAATAATTCGAAAATTTCTATCTATTCCTGTGATGCCGGTTAAGCTTAAAGACAATTTGCCAATTCAAATTTAAAATATTCAAAAATATATCTGTAAGGTCGTGTAATTCAAAACTTCAAAACGCTTTTGCCAAGGTTTTGTTTAAATGCGACATTTGTTGTTCTTCACTTCTGTAAAATTAATGTACGAAAGGCACATTTTTGGATATATAACTCGACTTCATCTTACAGGTGCTAGCAGTACCAAAACTGCAGAAGTACAAAACGATTTATGATCAGTTTATCAAAACTATTTCAATGATGTAAGTCTTCCATAACTATATGTCTGCCTAGTTTCTATTCGCCCGTCGAAGATGGGTCGTATTATGGAATGACGTTGTCCGTCCGTCCGTCTGTCCGGACATTTTCGTTAATAACACAAAGAGTTATGGCCGGATTTTCGCCAAACTTTATACGATGACTTGTGTGCAGAACTGTAGATTGCTGGCAGTGTACGGACAACCTAATGTCGCTCAATCATTTTTTTTTTACCTTGATGGATTACCGATTATTTTGTACGTTTCTATATGGAAATAACCAATCAGTAATAATAATTTGGTGAACTCGGATAAAATATAAATCGATATTTAAAGAAAAAATGCATTTACTTTGTACAGAATGTCAGAGAATTTGAAAATTTCTGGCGTTCAACGTGAGAATTTTTGTGAATGATAATGGTTTTTTTTTCATTAACATCAACTGATATTTTCAGTATCGAGGTCGTGTGCGCACTCAAGTGGGAAGCTATAAGTAGAGTTACATACATGTATTTCCCAAACCTCCAACCTTGCCATAGGATGCTGAGTGCAGACGATGACATTTCGCAATCTGCAACCGGGGATTTTAATTAGTGGATATTTATTCACACGATAACAAAGAATAAGATTTATTTTGGATCGAGTGCTGGCAGCGGGAAAAGGTATGCTCTCTCTCTCTTAACAGATGTATATAAGATCTTAATGAATTGTGTATTTCTGAAGACATTATCTCGACGCCTGACGTTCATTCTCAACATTGATATTAAATCTAGGGGCTTCTCTACAAGCTCTTGTAATTTGATATTTGTTTATATTATTTTATATTGGGGCGGCGGACAAAATTCTACACAAATATATCAAGGGCGTAGCAACCTATTTGTTTGTATGCTCACGTATACATATGATTTAATGAAAAAAGCATCTTCTGACGAAGAAAACTGGAGGAAAATACACACCATTACATCTTTTGACTTGGTTAAGAAGAAGTTCCGGAGGAGGACTCCCAGATACCCCCTCCATAGCCCCGTAATTTTTTTTCTTTTTGTTTTCTTTGGCTGTTTTTCTTTTTTTTTTTTTTTTTTTTGTTTTTTGTAACTGTTGTTCGTTTCATGTTGTATATAACAAAATGTTATGACATTTTCCCCTTTACTTGCAGCCAAGACATAAGGACGTTTAACTTCTCCGTCTCCGAGAACAGTGGCGGAAGCTGGATGGACAAATTCAATGGAGTCTGGACTCCAGTGGTTCTGGCCATTTTAGGCTTTATTTCTTTCATTTTACCATTTCTGACTGCCCCCACCGTCTGTTGGTGTCCCGCAGAGTTTACCATTTCGATGATAGAGTACGTAAATCGTAAATGCTGGAAGAATAATATTATACAAAACGAACTAGAAGACAATGACTTTCTCACTGTAGAAGGCATAAAACCAGTTGTATCTGAGTCTGATTCCAGATCGCCCGGTCCCGGTTTCAGAACTTTATACCAGTGGTTTCCGGTCATTCTTATTGTCCAAGCTCTCTTCTTTGCAGTACCGTATGTATTATGGAGAACTCTGGTATGTTCCTCGGGGATGAACATAAACAAAGTCCATGGAATGGCGGAAGGATATTCTGGACTATCCTTACAAGACAGACAAGGTGTAGCAAAGCAACTCGCCAGATATCTGAACCAATGGCTGGAAGCTAGTCCCTTAAAAGGGATTCCTTGGGGTTTATTGACCTTCATCACTCTTTTCATAAAGATCTTATTTCTCGTGAACATTTCAACACAATTTGCACTATTTGATGGGTTCCTAAAAGCCACAAACGAATCAAGTTACGGAGCACAAGTCCTAAAAAACCTGAACGACAAAAACGGAACCGTGTGGCAGGATTCACCAACATTTCCGACATCTTTGCTCTGCGAATTCCAAAATGTTGCAAAAAGTTCGACACTGGAGAGTTGAATGTTTTTATTACATGAATATGTATTATGAAATGATAGCCGTATTTGTCTGGCTATGGTTGTGTTTCACCCTGATTGCCACAGTGACCAGTTGTGTGTATTATGGATTGAACATCATAATCCCAGTATTTAGAACAAGGTATGTACTTCTGGCAATTATTTTAAAAAAAAAATGTAATTCTAGCACTCTTCCTAACCCTTTTTCCGTTGGTTGGCTAGTTGTAATTTTGTTTAACGTCCCACTCAAGAATTTTTCACTTTATTGCGAAATAACCATGTGTCGGGGAGGAACTGTAGATTTTGCCTGTGCACGACATTTGTGCAGAGCATGGAGGGCTCTTTAAAGTGCCGACACCTACTATTACATCGGACATCTGTTGAACTGTCTCATACGAAAGACAAGGAAGGCGGGCCGTGATGTGCTTTGAATTCGAACGCGCCACCACTCCATCAGCACTCGATCGTTCGGCGAACACATGAACCACTCGGCCACGACGCCCAATTTTATATTATATGAAGCAATTTATCAACAATAAAAAGTTGATTATAGATAGCTAACTAGTTATATATGATTTACCCGTCAAAATGATAAAATCTTGCCTATAATATTCCAGGTTTGTTAAGCGCCACCTGTTGGCCAGTCCTAATCTCTCCAGACAGCCGACTGAGAATGACATCAGCAGATTCGCGGGTTCTACACTAGGGCAAGATGGCGTCACTGTAATAAGGTGGATCAGCATGGTGTCCAGTGATCTTCTGGTTGTGGACACAATAGAACACTTGTGGCAGCTACATCACGGAGGAGTGGACGCCCCCACGGCGGCACCGACCTGTCCTATGGTCAAGTCTTACCCAGTGGCACAACCTCCGCCTCCAACAGCGCACAAGGCCGCGGAAGCCATACCTATAAGTCAGGCTTATCCCGTTTCACAGCCGCCCCCTCCCACGGAGACCCTCCCCTCGTACTCTGCAACAACCACGCAAGGCGGTGAGACTATACCCTTGATGATGAATCCTAGCGCACCAACTATATACCCTAAAGTGACGTGAAGGTATAGATAATACTCAAAAATGGCATTTCCGGGAAGAATCGGGGTCTTTTTCATATGATATTGGAATGAACGAACACAGAACAACATTAATAGAGCGTCCTTGGGAAACATTTAATGTCAAAAGATGTGCTCCGAAATGGTGTGAATTTGGCTTACTTAAAAAGGAGAATGAACGGTCAAATTAGTCAATTGTTGAATATCTAATTCAGGATTAGAACTTAAAAGTTAACTTATAGTGTATTCATTTTAGCTATTAGTATACATATTAGAAATTGCTCGATATATTTTCCGAGCACGAAAGTCATTTGCTGCTGTGTATTAATCGGATATTTTTATTCTTTTTTGCTAAACTTTTTATCAGCCATGTTGGATATTATACCAACCACCGTTTTGAATACAGCTAATATTAGCAAATGTAGATAGAAATTAAAATGATATTCTCATCACTCAACTCCATATTCATATACAGTCACCTTCTTGTGTCGCAATTAACGGTTCTCGATCTGCAGTCAACACTTCTTTTTCAGTTTATTTTCTTTCATTCTATCAACTTGAATGGCATCAACAGCAAGTCACCAGTGTTTCCTGTGCTTTCCTTTATGGTTGGGAGACCTCGGAATGAAATCCTCACTGCGAATTTGTCTTGATTCACATGTCCTTTAAAATTTTAATAATGTATCATGACTACCTACCTTATTTGACTTCAAGCCAAGCCGCGGTTGGCTTTTCCTGTCTTTCGAATGAGGAAGTAAAACCTGAAGCCCCCTGTTTCAGTAAGTATCGACACGTTAAAAAAAAACATTACTCTTTAGTGGCCAACATAACAAGCACAGGCCGAATTTGTCGTCCTTTTTCGGCATTGACTGCGTCTGTATATGTAAAAAAGATTCACGTGGGTGTGCACCCGATCAACCAATAGAATTGCAGTAATCAGCTTTTTCCTTATCAGACCGAATTGTCCACTAAAATGAAAACAAAAATCGATATACTATAACGGGTCATTATGTGGTACAAATCGAATATCCTAAAGCTTTCTTAAGTTTTTATAAAATGCATTCGTTGCTTTGACAATTTAATATACATGTACATGTATTTGTAAAAAATACTCTGATTGGATATTGAGGGATAGGCCTGATGGCTCTTATAATTTTGTTGGATTTTACTAAAACTCCGCAAGTAAATGTATTTCAACCACAAAAGAGTTACTTTGAACCTTACAAATATTATTCATTACTGGTGTAAAAAAACGACATTCTTTTTTAAATGGATATTATAGACTTAAGAAAAAATTAAAAATAATATAACAAAAAGAAAACATTATATTCATATACGTGTGCCGGTTACGACAAATTTTGTCCCTGCTCTGCACTTCTGGCCGTAGAGCAGGGCAATTTCTTTGTCGTATCAAAAGGAAAACATAACATTCAATAACATGAGTAATAACTTATAGCTTTGAAACAAAGTCGAGAAGGCCGTGACCAATTGTTGGATTGTTGTTTAACGTCTCACTCAAATATCTTTCACTTACATGGAGACGTCAACGTGTGCCGTTGACGACAAATTTTGTCCCTGCTCGGCACTTCTGGCCGTAGAGCAGGTCAGGTTCTTTGTCGTGTCGACACGGCACCTCGGTTTTACTGTCTCATCCGTATGATAGGGACAGCCAACCGCAGAATAGTTTGGTTTCGAAATCATGACCTCACGATTAGAAGATGGGCATGCTAAAAGCGGACACGCTAGGTAGTAGTCCACGGTAGCCGTGGAAAATCACATACGGGTAAAAATACGTACACATTTTCATTGTTGCTGTTGCCCTTTCATTACCATGAGAATACAGACTAGACCAATGAGAACAAGCTATCGAATGGCTGAATGTAGTAGAGCGTCTGGACGTTCTTAAAAATACATTTAGCTACAACGTCCGAACCATCCAACTTCTGTAACAACGTTACAACTCACAAACAGCACGGATGTGGCCTGCACAGATTTGAATGGTGTAATTTTTGCTTTGTTTTGTTTAACGTCCAACTCAAAGATCGTTTAGTTCATATGGAGACATTGGCAAGGGGGTTCCTTAGTTTGGCTTTTCCCCATAATGTTCTTTTTCCTCTTCCGAGTTCATTTATTCTGTTTGCGAACATGTTGTCGCCGATGATCTTAGCAAGGCATTTATACATAATCGAAATGCACAATTTTATTATTGATGACATATAGGTAGTGTTTAAAGGGAAGGTTGTCCAACAAATTATCCGCATTCCAATGGGTAACAATTGTGCACCATTCCTTGTTGGTTTTCATCTTCTCGTACAAAGCTTAATTCACCCAGTTTTGTTCTCTCGAAGAAAAAAAATTTAAGCCCTCCGGTTTCACGTGTTGATAATATATATGAATAATTTGCTCTCAATGTATTATCCCATATTCGCGGCTTATTATAAAACAAAACAAAAATCCATCCAGTGAATCAGAGCCTTAGGATACCACAAGAAGTAATAAATCTTCATTGTACATGGATACTATATTATCATCGATAGAAGTGGTTCGGCATCTCAGTCGATCATTTAGGATAAAATTTTCCACTAATCACTGACCTACGTTGTATTCATATCACGGGTAAAATCATGCCACAGCGAATTCGTGTTGAACAGACTTTCTTCTAGAGAGTAGCAACTTGAAGACAAGCTTTATGGTCATGGATTGAACGTAATTGAATGAAAACGTCACTGAAGAAGACCTAAGGTCGTACTGAGAGCTATATAAAATGTGATACCTTGCTATCCAGTAAGGTGGCTAGACTACCTACAAGCTTAACGACAAGTCTCATTTCATATCCAGATTGTTGTTTCACCCTTTCAATCTAATTAACCTTAAATTAACCTCAAAGGATTAGTCTAAGTCAGAAGAAAAGTGTATGCTCTTTGAATATCTAGGATCGGATATTAGAGAATAAGGCCATTCCAACAGTTATTTCTGTTTAGCGTCCGCGTGCGCGTAGGTTTTGAGCATGTGAACATGAAAAAAAAAACATCGCACTTCGATTTTCCGGATTCCGGATTCGTCCGTTAATGGTTTTTTCTTCAACTTTTCGTGTTATTTTTCATTTCCTGAGTGACAGAAAATGAANNCCTCTTCGTATTGGTTTTGGTGCGAAGCTGTTCTCAATAAACTACCAGGCGTGGTTTTGACACTGTAAATGTGAATATTAACAAGGACACTAAAAAAACATCGCAGTCCGACTTTTCAGGATTCCGAATTGGTCCGTTCCGGGGTTTCCTCTCAGTAGTTTATAATA
>JACSZP010019621.1:0-26717 GCA_016161895.1 Pinna nobilis
TTACTGTTGTCAGTAACTGCTTTAATTATTCTAGACTTGTCCTGTTATACGACAAAGATTTTCAAATTTTCCTCCATACTTCTTCAGTTTTACCCTGTACTGTATGGTATGTATGTACTACATAAACTGAGCATCAGTGGTGATGGCGTCATTTCTATCCTGTTGCTCATTCTGCAATGAAATATGTATACTGTGTACAGGATATGTGTCCTGTAATGTGTTTTAATTTTTTAATTTACCAAGTTGGTGGTCAATAGAAAAATTAAAACATGACATCTTTAACAAATTTTTAGAATTTCATATAAATACTTGTGATGGGGATTTTATAAGTAGCCATGAACTGGTTACAAAATAAGGTGCGGAATTGAAGTTCTCCCTCTTGTGTACCCCATCTATCTGTACAGAGGATTTGTCTGAAGGCCGTATACTTAAGGCCGGTTTATGTCACAAGAACTGTTATATTACATTGACTTTGATAAGTGCTGGTAGACAAGTGCACACGTAAACCCAAGCACCCTCACTCACAGCTAAGAAGATTAGTTAATGTATTGCGGAAAAATCATACTAAATTAAGATTTAATGAAAACTTGTTGATCTACCATGAATAATTAAATCATAATACGCGAGTGACCAGCGGATTATAACACACAACTTTCTCTGATATCATCTAGCGTCTTGAGTTATTGTGTTGACCTTTGAACTGCGTGGCAATAAAATGTTCATACTGACGATGTACATGTATACCCTGGTTTACTAGGCACTCTTTTCGTAGTGCAACTATAAAACAATATCTTTCAATGACGAATCACCACAACTCATATTCATTTTATAAATAAATATAAGTAAATATACACTTATGTCTATGAGTTTTGTAAACTTTTTTTTTATAGTGGACCCTCGTTCTCAATATATTAGCCTATTCCCAGGTTTCTCTGGACATCCTTTTGTGTTATTGATGGTAAAAGTAATATCAAGACAATTATATTACATTTGTCAGAGTATTTTTTTTCAATCGCGGGGAGCAGGAGTTGCTTACCCTTCCGGAGCACCTGAACTCACCCCCGTTTTTAGTAGAGTTCGTGTTACTCTATTTTTAATTATAAGTGTATTTGTGTATTTGTGTTTGTAGTGTTGACTCCTTTTTGTTTTGTCCACGGTGTCTGTCGTTGACTTGTTGAATTTGGAATGTTCCTTGGTATCTTCTACTTCACCCTTTTTAGCAAAAAAGGGGAATTTTTAAAGAATTTTCAAAGTAAAAGTTCCGTTTTAACTTTTCAAGAAATAGATTTACACCTACAAGAAAACTGTAAAACAAACACAAAGGAATCAATAAAAATGGTAAGATAGATGCTGGATACTACCATTTCCTCATCACAAATTTCACAGTAAAGGTGTAACAATGTATCAGACAGAATATGAATTTAAAATATGTATAAATTCTGTATCAAATCAACATCACTATATCCGGTAAAATTTCACGATACTTTGGTCGATCTTTTTATTTCGCGGGCATTAAATATTTGCAATTTATACTTTCAATGCCAGGTGATATACATTGTACAGTAGATAGTTGAAAAAGGAAAGTTGGAGATGTAAAGGGGTATTCAAAAGTCAAATGACATCATGACTAAAGCGAAAAGAGAAACTTTATTTCTTTTTGTATCTTTGTATGTTGAATAAGGTATGATTTATATCACTATTTATCTTTTTCCTAAATAATAAATCTAAATCATGAAGAATTTTCTTCACTCAAAATAAATCTTTAACAAATAATTTCATTCCTATATCCATTCTTAAGATACTTTTTGGCGGTCTGATAAAGGTTTCAATAGACGTTATCATTTAAATATATAATGTATGTTGTATTTTGTATGGTTTTTAAAGAACCTTGATAATGTAAAAAGAATATTGCCTTTGATATTAAATTTGTTTTGTCCTTCTCAGTCTCAGTCAAATATAAAATCAGAGTTAGGAGAAATATTCTACATATCTCCTTTCGATTATTATGATGAATTAACGATTTCATCTTTGAAATTTATCAAATGATCATAGAACTCCAGAAACGTAAACTTTATCGTAAAATTCAGTTTATTTCAATTTGCTTATCTATTTTTTTCAATTACCCATCCACTACTTTTTATTCATTTATCCTACTTCTTCCTTATCAATTCATGCAGTTACTTACTTATATATTTTTACGAGTATATTATATAATTATTGCACTATTATTGGTTCAATATGAGAATTTATGGAGTACAAAACAATATCGACCTCGGCCTTCGGCCAATAATAATTGAACCAATAATAGTGCAGTAATTATTTTATTACATTTTGCTAGGATCTTGAAATGTCTTTTGATCAACTTGGTTACATGTATTTTTTAAAGGAAGACACTCTTCAACAATCTTAACTTGTACAGGCCATACTAGGCGGAGATTATGCTAGATGCCGTAACTGTACAGAAACGTCACAACAGTGCAATATGATAAATTATCCGGTTCGCAATGCAATCTAACTTCAAATGGCCAAACACGTGATCGTCTCTGGACAAATGAAAATGCGGAACGAAATAAACAATGTAACATATTTATTTAGTGACTTATATACCTATCTTTTTATCTATCTGTTCTTTTATTTATCTATCTATTTATTTATTCATTTATTAATTATTCACTTATTTTGTTTACTTACTTGTTTATCTAAAAATCTAGTTGTTTACTTATTTTATTTATCACTTTAATCATCATTATTAACACAAGTATTACTATAATTATCATAATCACATCGTTGTTGATGTCGATTAAAACATAATACAAGAATATTCTTTGGTATAGTGAATGGAAGACAATGTGCCAGTATTAACCATTATATGAAGGAAGAGCACGTGCCAGTGCAAATAGAAACTGAGGGGAAAAATCAAACTATTAACCCATTTTAGCTTTATGCATCTACATCAACAAGAAATAAATGCCATACATCTTGATAACACTGGGTGTTAAGAAATTTATACACAAGAAACAGATGCCGCAAGAGAAGACATCACAACTTAAACTCCAGTTTGCCGTCTTTATCAACGCACCGGTGAGGGCAAAAGAGTTGGACATGGTTGGGTATTATTTAAAACTGTTTGTTTGCTTGTAAAAATGCTGAAATATTGATAAACATAGAGCAGAGGATGTTTCATAAAACGCTTCAGCTGGTTATAACTTTGTCCAACATTTGATATTTACAGGAAGAAAAACACATTGCAAAGGTGCGGAAAATGATTGAAATAAACTTCGAAGGAATGGTTGATTTTTTGGAATTATGACATTAATGAAATTATAAAAAGTCATTTTTCGACTTTTTCCAAATCGATGACAAAAAAAAAGAATTATTTTGAGATTGTAAAAATGATAAACCGCCACAATAAGTAAACAGATTGACCAAAATGGAATTCCTGATATTTCACATTTTTATGGGGTAGTTTCTATCAGAACAAAATAAGTAATATTTCAGTTGGCATATAGAATTTTGACCAGGATCTTAGAGAACGAGAGAAATTAGGCTAATATTGAAAAAACTGGATGGCCATTTGGAGCACTGCATGAACTAATGTAAAATTATATGAATGATATTAAAGCAGATGCGTAGCATAATGCATTGTTCAAATCAAAGTCAAATACTGATAAAAATGTTAAGTTATACCCTTTTCACTTATCTAAGAAGAAACAAAAATATTTCGTGTTGTTAAAATTATCAAAGATCATATATGTCTGTTTAAGTCTATTCGTCACCGTGATCTTTTTACCATTTCGAAATATCGGTGTTACAGTTGATGAGTAATACTTTCCCCTTGTGGTACACCTAATACCGCCCTTCCTCTATCGTTTACGACTATCACCAGATTGGACTATTCCCGGTACCAAAACATAGGTACAAAAATGGGTGCCTCCGGTGGAGCAGGCGTTGCCTACCCATCCGGAGCACACATACGTACCTGGATTCAGTAACTTTAGGGCTCATGTGACTCTTTTTTTTATGTGTGAATTACTTTTTGCAGTGTTATCTCTTTTTGTTTTAGCCATAGAATTGTCTGTCGAACATTTTTCAATGCCCCCTCTTTATATTCAGTTTCTTTTTTATTTAAGAGATAATATTATATATATTATTCCTAATATCATATGAAAAATGAGTTATGTAAATTAAAGTTGTATATTTCGGGCGGCTGGTGGACATCATGAATACACAAGACGAATAAATGATTTAACAAATCCATCTGAAGACCGAATAAGAGTAAGTCAGTCTGACTTGCCTTTGCAGCGATACATTTAATAACTAGCAAATTTGTGAATTATACAGAGAAAACAATGAAAAGGCAATATTCGAACTTGAAGCCACAAACAGGAAAAGAGAGATCGGTTACTCTAACAGAGAAAGTATTCTTGCTGGCGAGGGAAAGATGAAGGTGTGAAGTATAAATGATCGGAAGAATTCGGAGGCAGTACTCACATTCTGTGGGAATTGGGCTAACTCGGCCTCAGCTTTTCCCCGCTGATCGGTGACACCCGCCGCGAGGTCAGACAAAATCAGATGAATTGATCATCATCAGTAGTGGTAGTGGTAGTAGAAGTAGTAGTAATAGCAGTAGTAGTAGTAGTAATAGCAGCAGCAGCAGCAGTAGTAGTAGTAGTAGTAGTACATGTAGTAGTAATACTGTAGTACAATATGTATTGGTAGTAGTAGTAGTAGTAGTAGTAGTAGTAGTGGTAGTAGTAGTACTACAATGAGTAGTAGTAATAGCGGTAGTAGTAATAGTAGTAGTAGTAGTCGTCACGGTAGTCGTAGTACTAGTAGTAGTAGTACATTTAGTAGTAGAAACTGTTTTTGTGGTTTTCAAAACACCTAATCTTATTATCTATAAAATAGTATGATAAGGAAACATTATTTCCCGTCGTCCTCCAGGATCACCCCATTGTTCTTTGTTCGGTAATACGTGAGATAATATCACAAGGAAATAAAAGGAGGATTCTGTATAAGTCTGCTTGTAAATAGATAAGGCACTTCTCACTTGACTTCCTACACCATTTCAGCGTAGATCTGTTCAAAACAATGACAAGGAAATATAGTTTCCTATTACGTTTTCTCCTTTACTTCCTTATTATAGTGATACTTGGAATTCTTTAACTGTTCAAACACAGGAAATACCGGAAACAAGGACAAAGTACATATACATGTTTTCCCAAATATACCAATGCTTCCATCAATACAGCTTGGTGGGAGGCTGTACAACATTAAGACCAAAACATTTGTTTTCATTTTGATGATCTTAGTAATGTACATTGATTGATAGATATATTATATTTGTAATTTAATGATGCCCAATTAAATTGAGCATTTATGTATTGAAATCATGCATTTTTATTTTTTTTTTAATTTCCCGTCATAACGTTTTTATTACTATTTCAATTGATTTTGAAACCCCTGTTTATTTGAAGGACAAATTCATATATATACGAATCCTACTGTAATGTTGATTAATAAACACTCATTCACCATGTGTTCACAAATCAGAAAAATACAGGACAGACACAAACGTCTGATATTCCTCAGGTGGGAGTATATAGGTGTCCCAGAGGAGTCTTCATCCAAACCGAAACAGGTGCGTCCACACGAAATACGCGAGTAATATAGTAGAAGTAGTAGTAGGAGTAGTAGTAAGAGTAGTTGTAGCAGCAGTAGCACATGTAGAAGTTGCAGCAGCAGCAGTAGTTGTAGCAGCAGCAACAGTAGTAGTAGTAGTAGTGGTAGTAGTAAGAGTAGTTGTAGCAGCAGTAGCACATGTAGAAGTTGCAGCAGCAGCAGTAGTCGTAGTAGTCGTAGTAATAGTGGTTGTAGTAGTAGTAGCAGCAGTAGTAGTAGTTGCAGCAGCAGCAGTAGTAGTAGTCGTAGTTGTAGTAGTGCTGGTAGTAGTAGTAGTAGCAGTAGTAGTTGCAGCAGCAGCAGCATTAGTAGTAGTACTAGTAGCAATAGTAGTAGCTATGTGCGCTGGAGATAACTTCACAAGGAAATGGATGATTCGACATAATCCTGCTTGTAATTCCATCTATTGTAAATTATTCAAAAGAGACAATGAACTGTAAACAATTTAACCTATAAATCTGTCATGGACCATCACTTCTCTCTATATAGAAACTTTAATATATTTAGATAAAAAACACCAAACTTCTCACACATATAGTATTAATACAAGAGTAGTCTTTTCCTTATTGTTAACATTAATTACTTTTTTTGTTATACTAGCTGCCTGGCAAGAATAAATAAAAGCTGGTTCAATACATACAGAGTAATAAAATAAGTATTTCGGGTATAGGTTATTTATTAAGTAAATGAAAAATTTAGATTAAAAGAAATAACTGTGTGGTGAATACAAATCTATAGAAAACAAAACTAGGGGAATGGAGATACAATTAGATACATTCTGTCGTTTCCAAATGGTATTGAATAAAATAAGGAAAAGTCGGGTTATCATGGTATAAGAGTTAATGCCTGCTAACATTGAATAATAACTTGTAGTGTATGAATATCCTGGCTTTAAACTTAGCAATCAGCCGACTATAGTCCCATCCTTCTTTTTAAAATCATGTACGACTTATTACCTGAAGAAACTTATTCCCGATGAAGCATAACGCCGTGGCCGAGTGTTAGCGTGTTCGACTTCGGATCGAAGCGTTCGGGGGGTTCGAATCGGCGCAGTGCCACGGTGCGGTGGACCGTCCTTGTCTTTCGGATGAGACAGTATAACCGAAGTCTCGTGTCACAGTGGGTGTTGGCACCTTAAAGAACCCTTCCTGCTCTACGGCGATAAGTGCAGAGCATAGGCAGAATTTGTCGCCCCACGTTAAAGACTATCCCTGCTCTACGGTCAGCAGTGCCGAGCATAGGCACATTTGTCGCCCTTCACGGGCACATGGTGACGTCTCAAAGAAAGAGTGAAATATTCTTGAGCGAGAAGTTAATCAGCAGTACAACAACAAACTTATTCCCGAATCCGAAACGTATGTGACACGACGAGTGCCGCTCGCGGAGAAAGAATTGCTTACCCCTCCTGAACACCTGACACCCCCACTGGTTTTTAGCTGGTTTAAGCTCATACACATATGAATTACTTTTTGAAGTATTGCCTCCCTTTGGTTTGAATATGGTGTATCGTTCAATTTATGAATTTTAAACAACCTTCATCTTTCTTTTTTTTTTACTCGCAAAATTTCGCTGCCTATTGAGGACGTTTCAGTACTAGGTAGATGATTATGTTTCAGCTATGATGTTTTGATGACTTAGGCAGGACTAATTGACGTTTGGTACCAAAGTTAGGATTATTTTTTCAGATGTGTTCGTAATTTCAAATGTGGCATCAGTCCATGAACAAATGGGATACATTAGGTTTCATTAACCACCAGACGCTGAAACTTCCCTGGCAAAGTGTTGAATAGTTGAACGAATGGTCTGGTACAAAAGTTTGTGATAACTTCTTGTATACGATGTTATGTAAAATAATGTATATAAAATATAAAACATGACAAACACATTTCCTTCAGTTGAATTTACTTTTTACGATTATACGCATTCATTATTTAGTCATACCACAAATGACACAATTCCAATGTTAGTACTAATTCCGGCAATTAGGTTCGATGAGCATTGGTGCATCTCTAAGGAAAAACTCCTTTCGGCTCCGGACTTCCTCAAAATAACGTATAGGTCACCCGGAAAAATGTGATGATTCTGTTTCAGATATACGTGTACTCATTCTAGTTTATCAAACGGAAATTCAGATACTTCAATATCATTTTAAGTGTATTTCTTTGAATTGCTTTTTCTCGAAAATGACAAGAGTCTTATTAAATTGAAAACATATAAGGCGGTGAATTTGGAAAATTGTAAGGGCAAACTTAAATTGTATGCTGTTATGTCTTATTCTGTTTTTAACGTCATTTCATTACCGGGTAGTTTTATTATTACTCCTTCAATTTTTGTACAAAACAGTGTATTTCCCGTGTGGCTTAACAGTTGAAATCCAAAACTTGTATTTGCCTGGTTACGTGTATGCTTGTGTGTATATTTATTGAGAATGTTATGATAAAATGCCATATGATAATTTACTATTCCCTACGAGGTAAATGTAACTTTTTGTGTGTTGGTCACAGCTCATTTTGCGTACGGGAGCATACCAGAATGTGTTGCCAGTCGACAAGATAGAACATCAGAAGAGCTTTTTGTCAAAACGAAGAATAAGTACAACACTAGAAACATCCGTGAAAGTTGATACGATCATCTAGTTCAACACGAATGTTGACACAAAAACGACAGAATAAATTTGTTCATTTTGAAGAAATATTAAACGATTCAGAAAATTTTTTAATGCTAGAAATGTGAGTAAATGTTATTATAGTGATTTTAACCTATGACCAAATATTTTGACAAACTATTTCGGGATCAGTAGGACTCTGTACAACGACAATGGTAGTTTACCTCTATATCTTATTGGGTTTGTGCTGTTCACAATTCAAGCGTCCACAAAGTCACATTGGCATTTCCTTTTCAAACAGTCCCATGGTTATGGCAAAAGGATCGACAAATACATTAGATGTACTTTTGAAAGGAACATTGGTAATTAGTAAAATTTGAAGAACTACCCTAGACCAGCCTTCTTATGTTTGTGTTAAACAGAGGAGTTGACCACTCTGTGCACCTTTAAAGAATAAGTTCCCAGTTCCAGTGTCACCTTTGAATTTGTCAATATTTGTATATTTCATTTAAATCGTAACGTCTCTTAAGCTTATTTAAATACACTCACTGGGTTATCCATTGTAAAAACTCAGTGGCAATTACCTCGTTTAAAGATACAATATTGTGTTACTACAAAGAGAGTCTTGCTATGCTTTTGTCAACACTGCGAGCCCATTAACTCGTCGAAGTGTAACGATGATTCCCAACACAAAAGGGGCAAGGAATGTTACGTATAGGGATTACGGCAGTTCTGAAAAGCTCCCGTAGAAGACAAAAATAAGTGGTCCATTAGAAGCCAGGACGGTGTCAATATTTAAATAATTACAATGCCTATATTTGCATATGTGAGCGTGCCCTTAAGTCGTTACTTAACAAGTTTTTGTGACGTCGAGGTAGTGTCACTCAGTGAACAGTATCGGGTTTCTCAGAAAATCTAAGTGTCGCCAGTTGGTCAATATTATGCAATTTTTCATAGTCAATTAGGAGTATAATTTTAGTCCCTTAAATTTTAATTGTCCTCTGAACTATAAATGCCTCAGTTACTCTGACTTTGGTCAAACGATGAAAATATTTCAACATGATAGTATGACGTTCTGTTCACAACTACTTTATGTCCGCAATACTTTGGTTCCAGGTCGAGGTCCTGAAACATCAAAATTTTCGCAAAAACTGTCACACAAAAATGAATTTGGCTCAATAAAAAAGTATATGGATTATAAAGGTATCTTTACACCAGTGTATTAGTTATCTAGAATGCCCCAATCAAATTAGTTTGACTATTTCCCCCCAAGGAGATATAGTATCACAAATAAATTAAATCATCTCGTAATTCGGAATCCTGTCATTTTCTTCGAGCCATTCATTCTGTTTTGAGATTTAGGCCTATATCAAAGCATACATCGAAATATCTTAGAGTCGGTCTGTAAGGAATCGATTTAAAGCGAATTTGGTGATATAACGAAGAGGAATAAATCCCCCAGAAGAATTACTATTTATATGTTTATGTAGTAAATTATTATGCCTAAAACGAAGGATGCCTATAACGAAGTCAAAAGTCAATCACCAAGACATGCGAATTTAAGTCATCTAATGATGCTGAGTATAAAATATAATCAGTTTTGTTGTAAAAGCAAAAAACTACTGACCATAGAAATCATAGTAATATAAATGGCTAGGTTGCCAAAATTAATAATGATAATTATGATGATGACAATAATAATAATAAATAGAATAATAATAATAATAATAGCAATAATAATAATAATAAATAGTAATAATAATGATAATGATAATGATAACAATGATAATAATAATAATAATTATGATGATAATAAATATGATAATAATAAAAATAGAAAGAAAAAAATGATGATGATAATGATGATGATGATAATTATCTTTATTATTATCTTTATTACTATTATCATTTCTAGTATTATTTTTATTTTCATTATTATTATTATTATTATTATTATTATTATTATTTTCATAGCCTGTATTTTCTTTTTTTATTTCATTAAATTCATTTTATTGTTTTTAAATCCGAGTCCTTTTTTTCATTGTAGTTATTTTGACTCGAGGTGTGTCCATGGAATATGTAATCTGTTTCATGATAACATTATGTGCTGCTTACTTCCAGAATCCTCATCCGGGGATTCGAATTGCATCCCCCTCCCCTATTCTACTTTCTATTCCCCACACGGACTGTGTATTGAATATCAATTGGTACATAGTATTTAAGATTAGCTCCTTATCGGAAGATAAATCTTATATATGAATATTATCTTCTTCTTTAACTGATAATTTAAAACATTACTTAATATCTTTATAAGAATAGTAACACGTATGTTCATTACTTATTATCTTTATAAGAATAGTGACACATGTGTTCAACTATTGAATGTACAAATTAATAAATATTCATCGCTTGCCTTTGTTTACTTTTGCATGCATTTGGGGGGGGGTATGATGATGTCACAGTATTCTTGAATAAAATAAATGAGGATTTTTACGCTCGGAAATGTATAGAAGAAATAACCTTTTTAATAAGTCATCGTATTTCATCATTTTAAAAATCTTCAAAAAGGAGGTGTTGCGTAAAAACATGTTGGTTAAACTATTGGTTTATCATCCTGCACTTCATACATATAGTTGAATATCACATACCTATAACTTGCTGAATCACCTGTCAACCTGCTAGCCTAGCTGTAAGGTCAGCAGTGTCAGTTCGTTTAAAAGGTCCACTGAGCCTTCGGATGAAATAAGATGTATTTATTATGTGCGTGTCAATGTTGTTTGTCACATCCCTAAACCAGAAAATTACAAGTTTTCTGTGATAAGTGACACGGTATGTAGTTCCTCTTTAATTATAGGTTTCTTTACTTTATCACTTTATGGAGTAAGATATTTCCCGGAGTTTTAAGATATGAACATATTGGTCCCTCTTTATATTTAATTGGTGCATCTATTTATTTAGCACACATGACATTCGGTAATAAATCTCGAAACGAAAATGAAAGGGCAAAGTAAAGATGTATTAGAGACGAAGGATACTTGAAAGTCCCACTAGAAGTTTTGCAATTTGAATACAAGAGTAGATAAGGCAGTTTATTACATAATAATCGTTTTGGGATATACATGTATAAAAACAAGCAAGTGTATTATGATATACTCCCTTATATACCCTTAACTGCATTAATCAGTAATAAACACGCAGTTTTCCGTGTTTATCATGTATTTGCCGAATTTGTGTATTTCATTTTATACATATAGATGACAGAGAAGAGATTCTGATAACAAATATAAACACATGATCGTCAAATGCAATTATACTGAATGACGACAATGCCGTGCCTCTGGTGAAGAAAAGTCTGCAAATTGATTTTCAATATTTTCAGACGCATGATGTAAAAAAACAATATATGCTCAAATCTGTATCGCGTAAACTATCTGTCGTCCAATCAAATGTAAGGCAAATAGAAAAATTAACATGTTTTTTTTTCCAATCATAATTCACCATTCGGTATTACATCTCTCCGACATAATTTTGGGCTTGGATGTCAGCATAAAAACACTCATCCGAGGTGAAGTAAATAAATGCTTTATGTCACTGGTATCTATAAATAGAGATTTGTCTATGCTAAATGTGATTCATTTAAAGTTTTAAAAAATACTTATATGTACAGAATTTATGGCTTTCATCTCACCATGTTAAACCTTCTGATATACATGTAATTATCTTCATCAGAAAAATACAGAGAGAAGGAAAGAAAGGAATTTTTGAATTTATATCATTTAATTCATATGTAAAATTATTATTCAATGAAATTATTTGATGTCCATATTCAATGCATATGTCTACTGGATGATAACTTATTATATAAAATATCTCAGAAAGTTTATGAAGACTTCAGTTCTGCTATCGTCTAGACTTCAATGTAACAGAATTTCTTCAATAGAATTTTGGGAATTGGAACTCAAAATTTGTTCAGAATACATCGATAAATTCAATAGCATAAAATTAAATAACGACACAATCATCTTTCATGATATTTATTGTTTCTTTGATACAAATATACAACAAAGCTATCACACGAGCGACATCATGTATTGTATAGTGAATTTCTTCTGATTTATATATATGACACTTTTTACCACCCTATCACCACACCTATTAATACTCGTATGTCCTCTGCATTCTACTTACACTACACGTGTACTGTAGTTCTTAACAGGAATTGCACAGGACAACACCTAGAAAAACGCACATCAACTATAGCAAAGACAATCTGGCGACCAGTTCGATGAAAATAAGACATATGAAAGAGCTCCGACAACGAAGTAGTTTGATAATTCCGTTCTAGAAAAATTGGTGTTTATTATTAGCGCCCGGATATGACATTACTTTTACTTTTCCAGAATTTTGTTTTTCTCTTTATTTGAACCTAGGCGGGGCTTGCCGATGTCACTACAAAAGTAGAATTGGCGTTTTTGTCATTGAACTATTGCACTTAGGTGTCATGAATTAAGATTCTACTTGTGTCTCTTCTTAACATAACATCAAGTCGACCTTCTGTAATTTAAATATATCTTCCTATTCATTATTCGATCATCACCGATGATTAAAAAAAAGCGTTAGATGTTAACTCTTCCCGGACTTCTGGTTTCTCCCGTCCCCGTATTTCTTATCTAACATGTTCCAATGATATTTTCGCAATTTCCCCTTTTTTTCATTCCGTTTGATTTATAATGTTGGAGTTCTTAGGACTAACAAATAGATAATTGAATCTCGATATTCATTATTTCATTATCCAATAAATGCATTCAAAATTAAAAATGATTTGAACTGATAATGAAAGATGAGATAGAAACTAAACCTCGATTGTGTCAAAAGTATTTGAGACATTAAATGACACAATATGATAAACCATAATTATTTCAAAATTATAGACGTATACGGAGTTTTACTTAACTTCTAGACAGCATTAGTTTTGTCCCTCTTGAGCGGAGTTTTCCATGCAAAACTTAAAAGTTACAAAAGGAAGTTTAACCAAGTATCTTTCCTAATACTTATTCACGATTTTTTTTTTACTTTTTACTACAAAATATATTTACTAGTAGTAAATCTTAGTTTAAAATTTATTTACGATTGAAAAATATTTGAGTTATTATATAAATGAAGATGCTATAAAATATCTACCAAAGTGATAAAAAAAAGATAGAAATCGGCAATAATATGAAGGATTTCTAAAAAAAAAACAACCAAACACGTGTATAAGTTCCCCGCAAAAATATTGAAAGTAAACGTTATTGTGAGATGTAAATCATATTATGAGCTTAAACTGTTTAGCTTTTAATTCAATAAAGCAAGGTAACACCGGTCTATTTTCAAAATGTATAATACTCACCACAAGAAATATATATCTAATTATATCAGTTATAAACAAATATTGTCGCACAAAATTTGATCCACTTGATCTCGAGAAATGAAGATGTAACTTTGGTACCATGTGTGCCTATTTAGTAAGTACTAGACTTAAATTTGTTGATCACATGATTAGATTAATTTGTCAAACTGATCTAAAGTATGTCATATTTACAAACAAAAATCTGAACTTCATCATCAATCAAATATAAATTACGTTATTGAAAAAATATACATATCAATATTACTAACTCGATTTTGGAAACTTTTGGGACTGAACTTTGTTGAACACGGTACTTTTTCTTAAAATTTGCATAAAGTGCAAAATATACAGATCTCCTGCGCAATGTCATGTATGTCGGTAAACTATAAATAAGCAATGTCTTGCACCATAAATGCATCCTGTTTGAGTAGTCAATATATTGATCGGTGCTAGAAAAGACAGAATAATTATTTTAGCAATATCTACAGTTAAAGCAAATTCGTATTATGTCATTTGCAAAAAGGTTGTTTTAACACTCTAGTGGTCCCAAATATCTGCAATATCTTAAATCGAATTATTTTCTACAACTTCTGTAATCTGCAAAACATGCACTTTCTCAAATTTCGTCCAAACTTGCAATTTCTTCAAAAGGACAACAATGTAACGAATTTCATTCAAAACATTTGGCGATATGACTGATGAAAATGTAAGATGTAGTGTTAAATATGTTATCGAGATCGTAGGAAAAACTTCATAATATATGATACCGCCTAACTCACAGTCTATTTAGCACTGTCTCTTGTAAACACAAAGCACTACATATATCCACGAGTCCTAGTCATTAGGATGAAAAAGAAGCTGTTGTCATTTTCTACAACTGCGTTCATAGTTTTCGCATATTCAAGAGGTAAACAGTTGCGATATAGCACGTGCCACATATCTCTGTTTTTATTATCAAAAGATACCAATGTTCTCATGTTATAATTGAAGTTATTTAATTGATCCAGAATTCAAATGATGACATACATGGTCTTTTCGTCATTTTGAATTCTCGCCGATCATTTACTGCGATTTCAACATGAGTTATCTGCCCCTGACTCAGTGGTCATCATCGCTATCCACTACATCTATGTCCTCTTCATTGTCCTCAGGGCTCGGTAAATATGGTTTATAGATCGATGTCGGAAGCACTGAGGAAAAATTAAAACGATCATTCCCCTTGGGACTTCGAAAAGCACTTTTTTCTGAACTCTTTTCTGATGAACAACTGTCACGTGACTCGTTCTCCTCTGATTGGTCGAATGCCTGGTCACCGTCATCTGTGGACTTTTTCTGCATCTTTTTATGTTTCATTCTTCTATTCTGAAACCATGTCTTGACCTGCATATAAGAAAAGAACATAATTCTTAATATTAATGCACAGAGGATTTATACTGAAAAGGGATGGGGGAATTGTCTTCAACCCAGATATTTAGATAAAGAACAATTCATTTTATATATATATTATTTATTTTTAGTTTTGATTTCTTCTCGGAATAGCATTAAACTATCAAAGAACATGTACGTAATAACAGATGACCAAACAGAGTTCCATGTGCGAATGAAACTTCAGCTGAAATACCACAAGGAAAATAATCGAATTTCAGGTAATAACTAGAACAACGTAATATTTGCGACAACAATGAAGCAACATGGATCGAGATTTGCCACAGGTGCACAACGCGTTGATGTACGTAAGATTAGACCAATGGGATTAAGCAGTCGGATGTAATTGCTTTCACATTCACACGTTCTCAGCTTAACAGGCTTCAAATAACACAAAATTAATATTACAAATCTTCATTATAATGTCATGTTTCCTCGTCACCTCTCGTTCACAACTTTTAATGTGTGATTTTACATCCAATACGGTGCTAATTGTCATAAACATGTCCAAATTGTTTTACATTACTCTTTTAGTTAAAAACGAATATATGTTGTTATATTCTCAATTCTAATTAATACTAAAGCATCGTGTGCAGAGTAAAACACATTATCGGATTATAATATAAAATGAAGACCTAAAATACTATTCTCATCTATGTAGAGATATTTTTTTTAAAAATGCCGGATAACTTACTAATTACTATACAGGATTTAAAAGAACAAAAACACTTCTCATAAAAGCGCTGAATTAAATACTTCAATATAATTAAAAAATCAACAAATGGAAAAAAGCGAAAATTCATCAATTGCAAAAGAATTTGATTAATTTGATAAAACAACTCAGAAAGTTCCACTGAAAAACAAATTTTCTTCTCTTTATGAAATGAAATTCACAGGAAAATATAGATGGTTATACATGAAGCCAGTTTAATTGTCTTTTTATTTGTATTTTACTAATTCACTAATTGTTGATAAATTTATGTAGATAGTTGGCAAGTCTGGATCATCTCTTTTGGATACATTTATTTATTACCACTTCCATAATTTAACTTTTCTCTGAACCAAAACCCTACGTATCTCGTCTTCACGTAAATGCGATTGAACGACGAAAACTAAACTTCCAAAGTTACAAGACTAAAGTAAAACACATTGTGGACCATTACCTAAGTCAGATGCTTTTTTTTTCTCTTTGTCCGTCTTAAGCCTAAGCAATACAGACTTCTCCCTTTTATAAACATTTATTTTATCTTTATTCATAAACACATGTATCCAATAATATTATGATAATAAATTGATATGGTTGATAATTATAGTAAACTATCATAATACTATCATCATTTTATATAATAAAAAATCATATTCATTTAATTAAATCTTACACAATTGTGCCTACCTTAAAAATAACTTATTAATAATAAAAGTCTTCTTGATAAGTAATATATTATTCTTTGAGTCTTCTTCTATGTACCTCTTTTTACAAATTAATGAGTCTGTGTTACAAAAAAACCCTAGGATACTGACAACTTTAAAGGATAAGCATACTTTAAGCATCTCTAGTTTAATTAATCACTACAGCGAGTTGTTGTATCTTTATGTTGAACTTGCGATTTTAGTCACCAAATTTATGGTCTAATTAGTAGTAAATATAGGACAATTATTTATAGTTTAAGTGTCTAGTAATTCAAACGAAAGGAGTAATGCGCTCTTGCACCTGTAAGATTTAAAGACTGACACGAAATACTTGTTCTTCAAACAGTTAATAGACGTAATACTGTATCCTTTTCCTATTCCTTTGGTACGAGAGGCACTCATGACATTTCAAACAAATTGCAAACCAATTTTTGTACTCTTGTGTAAACACACTGTGTTACAACAAATTACTCTGTCTTTTTTTATTTATTTTGCCTTTTTCTTAACTGTTGACAATATCTTTTTCAAATGTAAGTATAAATACACTTTATTTTCTTTCAATTTCCAGTCTATTTCTTCAAACGGAATGACAGCAAAACTGTAATGAAAATTTTTCCATATGACGGCATTTGATCCGCAAACGCATGGCGGTTTTATGTCCCTTATTAACGCATGTGTTGAGTTAATTTCTTTTTGAAATGTATTCGACTGATCGGAGTACATTGTACTTATATATTGTTGAATTATAGACAAGAAAAATACGGATTCGTTGACATGCCAATAATTCGGGCCTAATCAAATGCAGGTTAAACTGACCTGTGTCTCTGACAAACTTAATTGTGAGGCAAGCTCAACGCGTTCTGGTGTGGAAAGATATCTTTGAGCCTCAAATCGTTTCTCTAGCCCGTTCAATTGTTGGTCGCTAAAAACAGTCCTGGCCTTGCGTCTTCGACAATGCTTCCCCGGGCTTTCGTGTTGAAATATAGGCGCCAGAGGGAATCCTAAAATAAAAAAGTATAATGTACATAAATCTCAGTCTTCTGAAATTTATCCCAATTAAGGCATTCTTTTGTATTCATACCTAAGTATATCGACAAAAAGAAAGTTTGACCCTAAAACATAATTGTAACTGCATGATATTATCCTGGGTGACCTTCTGTATGACAAATGGGGCTTGAATATAAATTTTTAAAAAAAACTTCCTTTATATATCAAAATATATTCTGGTCGCACACCTGTTCATTTGGGAGATTTGCTAGCCTTCAGCTATTTGAAATCTTGAAAAGTAAATTTCATGTACCCTTACATGTCTGAAATGTAGACTTGAGTACAAGCTTGCTACTTCAACACAGAAATACATTCGACATGAGGTTTGAATGGAACAACAAATGCAAAACCCTCAAGGAAATATTAACTACAATATCAATGGTATGAAAAAAGCAGAAATCAGAGAGTTGTTGAAAATCGACGGTTTATTTTAGATTTAACATTTGAGAATTATTACAGTGCTTTTAGATGATTGTCTCTGAAATATTTGTGCAGTTTAGACATGGAAATTGCCTGAATTATTACGATGATAAATACCTAATTAAATAGAGGTTTTGGGATCCTATGTTACATTTACTTCTTTATTTTGGTAAGCATTTTGGCAGCATACTTGTCTGTGGGCAACTACGTTTACCCGTAGACTCAGAACTGTCCATTAAGATAACTTGTGTTTATTGCACCATAGTTTTCCTAATCGTACCTTAGTTCCCTAATTGATACAATGAGGCATAGAGAAAATATTTTCTTATCCTTTTTTCTTATTTCCCTTTTTTGCCTGTGACAAGTTGATCACTTTCGGACGACTTAATTTACTGTCGCTGTTCTATACGCCTGATTTCTAAATCAAACTGCTTTCTGTAGAATTTTCTAATTGTTTTCATTTTTAATTTTGCAAGGTTCATCCAGAAATATCAGCAAAAATATCCAGCTAATCACAAAAGATAAAACTAAGCCAATTGGAATTCTAAGTATCCAACTAAATTAATATTTACCGATATGTGATTTTGTTTTTATTTTACATAACATATGGTAGCCACTGTAAGTATTTTTCCCGATATATTTTGAATTACCACCCTATTTTCTCCCTATCTTAGATTTTCAAACCACATAACATCAGATGAGTTGATTAATCCTCTGACCATATAACGGAAACAATATCATATGTATGTGGTGACCAAATAAATATACTGGTCAGAAAATTAACCAACACTGTAATTGTTCAGTTATTGTTGGAACGAAATATTAGTCAGTTGCTAAAATGGCTAAGTACATGGTGGGCCATTTGCCTTTAAAACCAAGATGTGATTATTTATACCGAATAAAACATGGTTGTTTTTCCTTTTTCCCTTGATGTGTATCAACACCTTAACTTGTATAATGAATAGTTATTCCTACCAAAATTGTAATTGGATAATCCTAAGGCCAAGTTTACATTTGATGAAGTATGATGTGAAAATAGGAATAAGTGACCAACCTTCTGTCTCATATGTAATATCTGATCAATGAATACATCAAAAGACATTACTTTGATGTTCTAGATTTTTGTAGCAGGCCGCCAAGATGACGTCACATGACATTTCCATGCACAAAATTTAATTGTGTAATTTACTGTGATGTCATAATCAACGTACCAACGCATGGGTCGTTTGGATAGCGGAAGTGAATGTTCTTTTGTGTTGAACAAGGAGGATAACAAAGACTATAGGGGAGGATCATATCGTGATTCCACATACTCCTGTGGTTTATTTGGGAGATTCGGTGCTCATTCCCGGAGTTTTATGTTTACAATTTGTCGGCCTATCAACGTGAAATTATTTTTTGTATGACAATTATAAACAATAGATTAAAATGTTTAAGAATAGAATAAGAATGAATCTCTATGAATTGAAATGAAGCACTAAAGTTATCTCTTTGAAAGATATATCTTATTTGGAAAGCATGTTCAACATAAACATCTCCAAAGTTTTAATCATTTTCATTAACCACTCAATATTTATAAAATAAGAAATTATATTTTTCCTAGAATTTGAACAATTAAAACGAAAATTAACCGATCTAAATGGTGAAACTGATGCAAAGTGATTGGACAATATATACATTACAGGAATATTGATGGTGTAAATTTAAATACCTTCATCGCTGGTACAATAAAATTGACTTGATTTTATTAACCGTAATTTGCCTATATCGGAATAGAGTTTTTGTTACATTAAATTACTTTATGTTTCTTTGACGTTAATTCTATCTATCGTCGAAATCATTTACATCATCACCACCATTATTAGAATAATAATTTAAAAACTTAATCTTCATTTCCACCCACTTCTGATTGTGAATGATGATATGTGGATGAGCATTTTAATCTTTTGCTTTTCCGAGTTGGTTTATCAGAATTAAAAGTTTTTAACATGTTGATTATTCTTGTATGGCTTAAACATAAAACAAATTAGCTCTTTATAAAACAAAATTAAACTTTTACCATGATGATTGTAGCCTTTATTTACTCTGCAAACTACACAAATAGGCTTCCTCGAACTAAGGTAAAAATAAACCAATATTGCACATCAGATTAAAGGTTAGTTTACATAGGCAGAAATAACAAATAACTTTTAATTATTTTTTTCCTTATCAACAATTATTATTAAATCAGATATTTCATACAAAGGTTTCTGCAATTTTAGTTAATGTGTCAAAGTTTTAACTACTTAGGATATCTCGAAACTGATCAAAAACACACAAATGTATTTATAGAACACTTGTGTATCTTTACATGAGTGATATCAGTATACGGACAATTGGCTATTTTACATCATATGTCATTATGACTTCAGCACATTCGTCTAGCTCCAGTAAGTGTTGTATATTTACCATAACAGACAATGTAACAGATTTGTTACCACCAAGATACACGTGCTACCGAGGCTTCATTTTGCTTCACATTCTGCCGACGGTATATTATTATCTTAAGATATATTTTCAATCTTCAGATTTCATCAGATCAAACAAAACCAAAGTAGATTCTTGTTTTTGCTTTTGTAGTGGTAAAAGTAAGGAATGTTAAATATTCATGAAATTGGCCTTTATCTGGATACAATGGACCGATTCACACAGCTTGACATCTATCCTGACCAGGTCAAGTTAGGTTACGTTAATGTACATTGGACAAGAGCTACGGACAAAGAAACAAGGTTTTCTGTTGTAATCCTTACCTTTTCTGGAAAATGTAGATTTAAAGAAACCCTAGAGCATTCGATAAAAAATGTTTATAGTTCATCAAACAGGTTTTATAAATAGTCTTTATTATATATATGACACATATCTAACACCTTTATGAAAGCACATTTATCAGGCATAAAAAGTCCAGGAATATTGGCTAATGGTAGCTCAATTGAAACATTATCTTGTTTATGAATTCTAAGCTTATGTCCGTGACGCTAAACCCATAAACCACAGCGGTAGCATTACAAACTAAGCTGACCCGAAATCTCTACAGTTCTAAATGTTATTAAAATATTCGAGAAAAAATAAAATCGCACTCTGATCAACAAATTGTTGCGGCTTCCCTTGTTAAGATGTTGACTTACGACTCCGTTCAAAACATTGGCAAGTTTGTTTATCGACAGTTTTTGTAGTTTACTATTATCATTATTATTATTATTATTATTATTATTATTATTATTATTATTATTTTACCCTTTTATCCTAGTTGAAAAAGTTCATGTGCCAACTGATACCCGATAACGTTTGTACGCGGTTATTGTTTTGATTAGTGACGCTAGACGACAAGATCCCGTGCCAACGTCATTTCAGCGGGAACATAACGTATAGTTACGTTCCTTCACCATTGGGGATACTAGTCCCACAAAACGTCATGAGGCATCACGTAAAACATTAAATAGCTCCATTCACTATAATATACGCATGTCGTACAATACATACATATCGTTTTATCAGTTTCATTCTATATCCTTTTCTTAAAGATGTACAAGGTATCTAGCATTATCAATATTTAAGGCGTAGAAAAACTTCTATTCCAAATAAGACTATCAATTGGCGGTAGTACTGTCCAATTTTCTTTATTTTCCCAAAATAAGTTAACACAAAGGTAATTGTAAAACAGATCATGAAATGGCGTAAATCTTGATAATTTCCTACGATTTTTATTTTAGTAAGAGCTAAAACGGTTATTGTGTCCTCTTTACGTATTGAATATAAAAAAGGGGGGGTTGGAGATTAAAAACCTACGACAGATAACATCATGACCGGTACAAAAGGAGACAACACTCCAAATAGTAACCCAAGCAACACTTCAAACTAAAAATAGAATAACGGAGCCCTGCAAAAAACTGGGGTGGGTTTGGGTGTCCCGGAAGTGTAAGCAACTGACGCTCCACAACTGGCACCCGTCTTTCATGTAAGTTTTGAATCTGGAAATATGTCTTAAAAATTACAAATAATTTTTATTAACAAAGGTTATTTTGTATATTCTCTTACCAAACAACCAGAATATTATTGTATAGATTTATGAGAATTGGCATTTTTAACTAGCCCTTGAAGCACGTTTTCTATTGGATAATAAACAGAGTGATTGTAGTGTGAACATTTTTGTTGGAAATTGTTTTTTAAAACTGTTGGAAGATTATTGAAGAAACAATGCTTTCCTATTATTTAGAAACACTTCCTCATCTGCCAGCTATAAAATAATCGGGGAAACAATGCTTTCCTATTTAGACAAATTTGCTCTTGTAAATTGAGCATAACTATTAAACTGCTGAGTCGGTGGCTTAAAGCAACAAACAGTGATAAACCAATACACCAAGGGTACCATGGCGTATTAACATAACCACTATTCTATCCTCTTTCCACGTCCATTGTGGTACCACCTAATACAAATTCAATTTTGAGGGTTTTTTTTACTGTACATGCATATACTTTTGATAAATTTGGTTTTTCCTGTTAAATGAAAACTATTGAAAATATTTTACTGTAAACTAAATACATGTACATATTTGATTCAAATTATATGTTTAAAATATTATGTATCTTATTAAGGATAAATCCATAAAAATGAGGAAATATATTGCACAATGCATTGTATAAAATAGGGCTATATGCCGGTGGGTAGGTAAGTAGGAAGAAAAGTAGGTACAGTTACAAATGTTTCTATGTGTATACAATTGCACATTTGGATGCGGCGATCCCCCAGAATCCCTTCCCTTTTTTTATACAAAAGTATTAGGGTTAAAAACCAATTGGCCGACATCACGTATATATCAAAACAAAATCATCGGAAAATACAATCAAATTGAGTTCCTAAATAATAGAATTGAAAGTATTTAAGCACTAATGAATGTAAGTCTGTAGATAGTGTTAGTACATACATATCAGTAAATAAACTACTCAACATAAAACTTACATAACTTATCTTTGAGCTTGTATATTATCATTTGATATGCACCGATTCTTTTTATGCTAAATTCTAGTCGGTGAAATGTCCCTTCACTGAAAGTGGCGTTGCTGCGTTTTTATCGGACGATTGCGTCCAAAGGGAGATTATCGTGATCGGAAAATCAGTTATTTAATTCTGAAATCAAAGAACTACTTATCGTGTTATAAAGAAATTAAGATAACTCGACACCATCATGGCTTTAGGATTCCATCATAAGAATTTTATCGCAAATGTTTAACACGATTGCTAAATATAAGAAGTCGTAGGGATTTGGACCAATTTAGTGAAAATCCGTCATAATCCCGATATTGGTCGTTTTCCATACTTGTAATGTATAAGGACTAATCGGTTTTGTCACATGGTCACATTTCATCGTTTTATGAACAATATCAGGTCGTAACTCTTCCTCAATGTTTTGTTCTATTTGCACTTCGTTTTTACAAAGCAAGCACAACTTTTTGAAATCAATTTATTGAGAACAGATTAGATAAACTTGTATTATTTTTAAAATAAATAATTGAAATAACATCAAACAAAATACAACACACTACCTAACATTTATCGGGTTGAGGAGATTCTATAACAATGCATAGATGAAATGTAAATAGTATAAAAGATATAACGAAATATATATAAATAAAAAATAAAACATTCATACACTTCATACACAGATTTTTACATGGCCCGCTATAAACTACATATATATATATATGTATGTATGTATGTATGTATGTATGTATGTATGTATGTATGTATGTATGTTACTTTCATATACATGTATTTACTTTATATATTTACTATATATATTTATATGTTACTTATACGTTCACTCTTAAGTATTTTTATTTGGAATATGGCTATCCAGTGAGAAACTATCTAACTATATACTGAGGTCCCCTTAGTTCTATTTCGTTATTTTTTTCCTCTGGTTTGTTTAAATCATAAAGTAATATTGTGGCAAACCCCATCAGTTGCAAGACCTTATTTATGAGTTTTATCCATTTTAGGGTCTTTTGTTCGGAACATATGAATTAATATTCTGATTTCAATTAATTTAAAAAATGTTTGATTTACCTTCGATTGGGGAATAGATATTTAACTATCAATATAAATACATAAATTTCAGGTCTACAAATTACTTTTGTAACTAAGATAGGGGGTCAACAACATTCACAAACAGCAAAACATTCCTATCACTATTTTTTCGAGTAGTTGATTGATGCATTCAGATTATACCAAATTATTATAAACAGAGCTAACTTTTTGGCACTTGATATGTTTAATTAGAAGGTCGTATCACACCGTAGTATGATAACTACTCTGCTAAACTGCTATTGGACGAGGTACGCGTCGGCAAAATTGTAATTACACTGTCTAGCGTTGTATGTTGCCTATTGTTTGTCATGGCTATCTATTTGTTTTTTTATTTCCTGCTATTTGTTTGGTGTTAAATCCCCCTACTGAGAAAATTATGTTTTCAGTTGCCACTGTTTGATTTAACAGGAAGAAGTCAATAGTCAGAAAACAACAAACGTATTCTAGTCTAGTTTTGGAAATCACGAAATACCCGTTTTAGCAGTCTTCGTTTAACGCGCTTCATAAAACTTGCTATGTAAAATTGGAATTCTTTATTTTTCAATCTTCAGTAACTACTAAATTAAGAATACAGAAAACTGGTATAACAAATACCGTGTGTTTATATACATCTTGTACAACATATTCTCTGATGAATTATCTACATGCCACTAAAAGTGGATCGATACTGATGATTAACTCATCAATCTATGTATCAATTATTGCAGATAAACAATAATTTCTTAAATTCAAATTTAGATTTAAATCACTTTGTGCATACTATTATTTAATCGATACATTTATTCCTTATTTTAGCTATCGATATTGTTCAACTAAATAAGTATTGAAATCATCATATCATTATCATAATTAAGAAATTTATGCTCATTAATTATATTCTTATGAATAATTATCTGCATCGTAGTTCTCATTTTTCTTAATATTTTTATTTTCATTATCATTAAGATTATTACCATTTTTCTTGTTATAATCATTATTTTCATCATTATCATCATAATTGTTATTATTATATCAGTATAATTATTATCATCATTATAAGTATTACCAAGTTTTAAAGCTCTTATAAGTTAATAACCATCAGTGTTTTGACATACATGTATTTGTGTAGTTACAATGTAATAATATTTATCATATTATCATAATGATTATAATAATCTCCATACGTATTAATCATTTCATCATTATGAGTCTTATTATTTTTCTTGTTATTATCATTATTATCATCATAATCATTACTATCATACCATCATTATTAGCATTATCGCAATTCAACACAGTTATTTCTTATTTACCATCAGTATTTTGATATATTTGTATATGTATAATTGTTATCGTTATTATTATAATTATTATGATAATCTTCATTCTTACTCATGATTTAATCTTTTTAAGATTATAGCTATTACAACCATCAGAATTACGATTTATTTGTTTCGATCGTATGAATCATTATTATTATTTTTTTTTTATTATTATTGTTATTGCTAAAATCATAATAGTAATTTTCATCATTATCATCATCTTAATTATCATAACTATTATAATCAGTCTCACCATAATCTTCATCACTTTTTATTTTGACTTTTATCATTTATGATTTTATCTTTCTATCATCATCATCATCATCATCATCATCATCATTACTACTGTTAAAAGCATTATTAAATGCACTACATTCCTCGCCATTTTACTATCATTATTATAGCAATGATTATGTGATGATCATATTGGTTTTAATATTTTGTTATTTTTCACTTTTTAGTAGCACTTTTAATATTTAATTTGATAATCACAATTACTTTTATAATTATAACTTTCATCATCATCATCATCATCTTTATTTCCCTTCATTTCAGTTGTACAATTAATCACCGAATACATCTTGGTGTATAAGAAATGAAAGCAAATTTTAGAATTAGCTTGCAAGTTATGTTTGCCAATTTATTAAATTATTCCATCCCGAACAAGAATCAATCTTTATTCATACATTTGGTTATGCAGATGTCTGATTATTTATGTGTTTATCATATTTATTTGTTTACTTACTTATTTATTTGTTTACTTATTCATTTGTATACTTACTTATTTATTTGTTTACTTACTTATGTATTTGTTACTTACTTATTTATTTGTTTACTTATTTGTCTACTTGCTTATTAATTTGTTTACTTACTTATTTGTTTACTTATCTATTTGTATACTTACTTATTTAATTTTTACTTACTTATTCTTTTTTTCACATACTTATTTATTTGTTTACTTACTTATTTATTTGTTTACTTATTTATTTGCTTACTTACTTATTTATTTGTTTACTTACTTATTTGTTCACTTACTTAATCATTTGTTTACCTACTTATTTATTTGTTTATTTATGTGTAAATATTTTATCATTGTAAATGATTATACATCTAGAAGACCGAGGATAATGAACAAGTAAAAAGATTAATTCCAAGAGGAAATGGGAATCTCACGTGCGATAGCCCTCTTTTAAAAAATTCACCTAAGGCCTCCGTGGCCGAGTGGTTAGCGTGTTCGACTTCGTATCGAAGGGTCCGGGGTTCGATTCCCGCAGCGCCACTCCGCGGTTGGCCGTCCCTGTCTTTCTGATGAGA
>JACSZP010019621.1:26737-38193 GCA_016161895.1 Pinna nobilis
AGTGAAATATTCTTGAGTGGGACGTTAAACAACAACAAAACTAAACAAAAAACAAAAAACAAACATTCACCCCTAAAGACATTTGGTCCCATCTTTATCATTGATGTACAGTAAAGTCTATTTTTTTCAGGGGTAAATGGGTTAACTAGTTTATCTATTGCAGTTAGTAAGATACATAAAAAGTCAGTCACGGGATTCCAATTGCTTTAATCTTCTCCAAATGTTAACATTCATGTACTAATTTTTGTGTTATGCCTGAGTATTTTTGAAAATCTTGTTATATAACAACCTTTCTTATGGATAGAGGGAATCAAACCGACAATGAATTACAAATATATGGTGTGACAATTAAATAGCTGAAGACATAAAGTAGATCCTTGTATAGAGGATAGATACACCAACAAAAACCCAAGGAAATAAAAATGGCGTGTTATTACTGGTATAATATCAAAGTACAAATACCTTAACGTATATCTTACACGATAACTACCGATCTTACTATAAATCGTCAGCATTATCGTATTTGATTTCAGTATGAGGTTTGACTTTTTTAGTTTTCACGTATGACGTTACGCTAGATCTGCTGCAAGTTAAAGCAAATCTTGATACTGAATTATGACAACCTTTGATTTCTGTATTCAAAAGGATTAATTTAGGACTTGAAACAAGACAGTACACTAGTATACACGACATTTCAGACTTTTGATGAAAGTCCGTGGATAAATGATGTTCATTTTTAAAGATACAGGATGTTTTAAATCTAGTAAATGAAAGTTTGACATCCTTATCTTGAATAGCATATGCTTTGGTTGAAAGTAGACAGACAGACAGACAGACAGACGGATATATAGATATAGATACAGACAGACGGATAAATATAAAGATACAAATTATAATTGCAAAAACGGCAATTTAACAAAATAGGTACATACACAACAACGGAAAAAAGAAAGATGGCTTACCAGAGGTGGGAACCAAAAACGGATGCTCCGGATGCTTGTGTAGAAAGTTTTGTGCTTGCTGAAGAAGATGATGTGGATACAGAATGTGAGCTCCCGGGAGACACGGGTAGCCAGCATAATCCGGAAACGGCGGCCGAGCAATAGACGAAAGTGATGGAAAGTCTCTGTGAACTTGTTTTGGCTTACTCAGCAAAATATCGTCTATAAAAAAGGACGTGGATCTAGTGGACTGGGGATCCGGAAATGTTGAAATGTTCATCTTCTTATATTCTTCTGTTAAAAAGAACAAAATAAAAAGTTTGTTGTAGCTTCTGAAGTATAAGTCATATGACAAACAAATGTTACTTATTCAGATTCCGTCTGATCCGCCGTAATTAGTTTTCATCCATTATCTTATTGCGATAGATTCGGAATGAATTTCACTTTGAATCCGAGTGTCATTCGGACTATTATATCTCCGCCTCTTTCCATCATTCCGTGACTAAGAAATTCGCGGTAAAGTGATATACAGCTATCTCCCGTTGAGCTTAACGGAGATGTGTTTAATCAAATGATATTAGTAAATTGATAAAATTAATCATCACTGGGGACTTGTTAAATCTGGGATAAAGTTCACTAATTTATAATTTCCTCCCCTCTACCCACTTAATTTGTGATTCCGGGATCTGACAAAACGATCACAAATGACTAGAGATGATTTTACGTATTTTTGCGTAAACCAGCTGAGGTCCACTGATTGGTAATTAATGCTCTCGGTATTTGTCAGACCGTGCTCTAATACGTTACTTCTAGTAATACAATTTGCCAGGTACATACGCTGTTCTGGGGAACCGTGGACGCTTTTACAATATCAATGACTACAATCAGTGGCAGGAGGGTCTTGTTAATCTAAGCAGATCGTGATGCCGGACAATTACACTGCCCATTTCTCCGTCCTCATCAATTATTTTCTCTTTAAGTAGGTTTTTATTGTCAACGAATGATAATCATGATGTTTACATTTTTATATAAGTAAATTCCCAGGTTGCATGTTAGCATTAGCCAAAAGATAAAATAGGGCATAAAAAGAATTTTTGGCATTTTATTATGAATTTACTAAAAATTTTAGACCCATATCTTAGATTAAAGTGTATTTATTTAAGATATAGTAAAGTATCATTTTTATACCATATGGTGTAATATTGAACATATCATAAGGATTTGACAAAGAACTAAAGCTGAACAGAATAGCTTCTTATGTCAGTAGTGTCAGACCTTCATCTTGGTTTCCTGGTTCAATGCCAGGTGTTGATATGTACGTGTACGGCGAAATGGAGGGAAGGTGACCATGAATTGAAGTTGTAACACTGCATTACTGAGTAACATCCCTCCGCCAACCAGTGCAGGTTAGCCTGGTACTTTCTACGTCTACGAAGATTTATAGGTTGTTTTTACAAAAAGCTATGGAATTTACTTGAAAGTAGCGTAGATAACATGTTTGATAAAATGGCAGATCATACGTTTTTGAAAATTTGACGTACATTAACAGAGACCTATACCTGATGAACGCCAAAACATTTCAGAAAAAAAGTTCATTTGTATATTTGATTCAAAAAGCATTTCGTATGTACGGCAATAAAAGGTCAATGTGAAATGGCACAAAAAGCATTACGTATGTACGGCAATAACAGATCAATGCGGAATGGTACAAAAAAGCATTTCGTATGTACGGCAATAACAGGTCAATACAAAATGGTACAAAAAGCATTTCGTATGTAATGGTAAAAAAAGCATTTCGCTTGTACGGCAATAACGGGTCAATGCGAAATGGTACAAAAAACATTTCGTATGTAATGGTACAAAAAGCATTTCGCTTGTACGGCATTAACAGTTCAATGCAAAATGGTACAAAAAGCATTTCGTATGTACGGCAATAAAAGGTCAATGCGAAATTGGTATAAAAAGCATTTCGTATGTACGACAATAAAACATCAATGCGAAATAGGTACAAAAACCATTTCGTGTGTGCGAACAATAGGTTAAGGCAAATTTGGTACAAAAAGCATTTCGTTTGTGCGATAACAATAGGTTAAGGCAAATATGGTATAAAAATCATTTCTTATGTACGGCGACAATAGCTCAAAGCAATTTTGGGACATAAATATTTCGTATGTACGGCAACAATAGGTTAAGGCAAATTTGGTACAAAAATCATTTCGTATGTACGGCGACAATAGCTCAAAGCAATTTTGGTACCGTACATAAAAATTTCGTATGTTCGGCAACAATAGGTTAAGGCAAATTTGGTACAAAAATCAATTCGTATGTTCGGCGACAATAGCTCAAAGCAATTTTGGTACATAAAATTTCGTATGTTCGGCAACAATAGGTTAAAGTAAATTTGGTACGAAAAGTATAATGTGTAGAAGTGTTACTGTTAGAGATAAATGTAAGTGAAGCAACACTTGGCTACATAGAGTTGCTTTGTGGATCTGCGCATTAACGTTTCGGTATATTTTGACTTCATGAGTCAAACTGAAAGTAATGCTCGGGGAGTAGTAAGTAGTTCAAAGTAGATTTACTTTCATTTTTATGTTTAGGTTTATCTTAATGATTTAAGGTGCCGATAGTTCTACAGATGTTCCAATAATTAGCTAAACTAGCAACACAGTTGTTATCGTCGTTGTTGTTTCAATGTAGTTTAACGTCTCACCTAAGAATAGTTCACTCTTTTCACCGAATAAAAACATTTGCTTATGCCCGCTTAATAACGCCACTAAGCGGCGTGGGGCTTTCGGTGCTTTTTTTTTTTTAAAGATTTCCTGCCTCATACGAAGAACAGGCAAAGCTAACCTGGGTTCGGACCGGATTCACGGTCGCTGTCGATGACACAACGGAATTGTACGCTTAGCGTTGTTTTGTCTCGGTGATTATTCGATTTGCTGATATCTTCAAGGAAGTTCAAAGTGGCAATGTTTAAATCATTGTATGCAGTAGATGTTACATGCAACTCCAGTATTTTATTGAATTTATCGCCTTTCTTGTGATGCTGATTAAATCGCCATTATTTCAATACGTTGTCTTGTAAATTGGGTTTATAAATATGCGTCATTATCCTCGCTGTGCGGAGCACGTGCCTCAAGAGAATTCCGTGATTCGCAATAATTCAAATAATAAAGATGAAAAAATCAGCTGTTATATTCGATAAAATCAGTTGATGCCGATATTTTGCCAATTAAGGTTACAAATGAATGCATTTGTGTATTGGCAGTATGTTCAGTTTATCTAATACCCATTGGGACTAATTTCTGCAGATGAGCGGTTGATTTTCGAAGTAAAACACATTATTTGGGCGTCAAAACCGGGACGGCCATATGAGCCGATTTTAACCTTTATAATGAACATTTAACTTCCGTTTATCCATAAACGTGAGGAGAATATCCCTCTCCGGAAAACTAATATTCCTCCTAGATAACATAATTGGCATTTTCTTGCAGATCTAGTTTTGCTAATAAGTTTAAAGTCACATGAGAATTCGTTTTTCCTAGTCATTATCCAAGACATAGAGAAATGAACAAAAACGTCTGTCCTTTACTTTATTACTTGTCACAAACCCCTGATGTAGCAGCGGACATACAAAATAAAGTATCATTTTCATTTTGTCGAAATAAATACTGCAACATCATTTGATATATACATGATTTAAAATCAGAAAATACACTGGTAGCCTAATTATAAGGGGATGTTGACATCCAAGGTCGAAGGTTATGGAGATAGATCATCGTGTATCAAATTTCGAAGCCTCCCACTTCCAGTCGGTGAGACTTTTTGTCAATTTGTTTTTATGCCAAAAGAAACAAATTTTCGGGGCATATAGTATTTGGTCTGTTCGCGGTCTGTGTTTGTCCGCAAAAACGTTTACATTGGCCATTATATCTGAATGGTAAGGCTTTAATTTTTCACAAGTATATACTTAATGACAAGACCTTTCTGTTAGGACCATAGTTTTTACCTTGTGACCTGGACCTTGGACTTTGAAAAACTTGAACATTGGTCATAACTTCTAATTGGTAAATGATAGGGCCATTTTGGGCCTTAGAGTCTTTTCGGGATACAAAAGACCGAGCTTACCGCGTCCTGCGCTCCATCTATTGGTCATTATTTGCAAGTGGGGCTATACGCGTCCCTTTTAAACCGGAATTGCTATTCTCAAGTTTGTTGCGTTGTTGTTTAACGTCCCACTCAATAATATTTCACTCATATGGAGACGTCACCGTGTGCCGGTGAAGGGCGACAAATTTTTGCCTGTGCTCTGCACTGCTGGCCGTAGAGCAGGGAGGGTTATTTAACGTGCCAACACCTNNCCAACCGCGGAGTGGCGCTGCGGGAATCGAACCCCGGTCCCCTCGGCTCGAAGTCGAACACGCTAACCACTCGGCCACGGAGGCCCCGCTTTTCTCAAGTCGCCCGGCATATTGTATGGTCACAAAGATTTTATGTTGTTTTGGTTTTTTTTGCCTTTTTTTTTGTTTGTTTGTTTTTGTTTTGTTTTGTTGTTGTTGTTTTTTTTATTTTTTTGGTGTATTTTGTACACTATGTTCCTTGCAAATTTTTATATTGTGTAAATTTGTGTTTTACATGAAAATCAATATTTTTGGCTTATTAAGGTGCCAGAAAGGTGACAAAACGAGTTGATGTATAATCGAGTTGTCTACAAATGTTTTTGTTGAACATGCAATGTTTCTTCTTTTGCTCTGTAAATATTTCTGTGTTCAAGGATTAGCCCACGGGCCAAATTTCACGAGTTCAGCCTCACATATCTGGGTCTCACTCCGGGTGTCCTATTTCATGGTTGACGGGTCATTTCACAAGAGCCATTAAAGCATTTGAGTCCGATATAATAAGTCGGTACAATAAGTGCAAGAAAACTGTTTATAGCGGCTTTGCCCGGTAGCATATGAAGCAAAACAAATGGTTGGACGAAGCAAGTTTATCATCATTATTTCCATTATTATTTTTTTTAATTCGCAAATTTAAATATTATCTGATATTCAAATTTCAAAAAAATATATATAATTTTGAATTATACATATGCGAAAAAATCTTAAAAATCTTAAGCCTACATTCAATGTCTTCTCCTTATGACTTGAAATTTCTTAAGCGGGACGTACAACATCAACAAAGCGTGCACTACTGCACGTGGTAGCGTATATCTTGTCCTTATACAAGTACATTACCGTATGCTGAAAAGCGTGTTTTCAGTTGATTTTCTTTTTTCTTTTTTATTTATTTATTTATTTCAAGGAACGAAAATTTCATAAGTTGGGAAATAACATTTACGTGTGCTTTGATTTGTTTATAATATTTCTATTTTTCCAAACTTATATTAAAAGTATTTTGATACCTGTATGTAAATACTGTGAAAGGATCCTAATAATCAAGGCCACAACGAAATAGTTTAAAGAAATAAACAACGGAATTCGAAGAAAAAAAGTGATGAAAATTAAATGATGAAAAATGTAATAAATTATTCTGTTAATGCACTTTATTTCATCACATTGCTATGTGTAGTATCACGTGTAAATTAAGTAACGAATTTCGAAATGAAAATAACAGCATTTTGGGGGAGGACATTTATAATTTAGTAATTTCAAATGAACACCAGAGGCAGTGGGTCATATGAAGTCTCTTAAGATACATGTAAGTATAAAAAATGATGGTACTAAGTAGAATACAAAACTGTTGTTGCTGTTGTTGTGGCTTGTTGTTTAACGCTCCGTTCAGGGATCTTACACTAAAATGGAGATGTCCCCGTATGCCGTTGGCGGTAGTCCGGTTTTGACCCATACTCGGCACCTGGGAGTACTGACTGGTCACTGAGTATCTAACGTGTGGAAACTTTCTGTGACACGGAGCCTCGTTTTTCAAGGTCCTCTCTTACAGGCAGGGGTCGAAATTGTAACTTTATTCTGATATACGGTATTGCTATAAACTTTCTAGTTACATTGAATATTTGAAAGACTATAGAACCCGGAAATATGAAAGTCGGTAAAAAAATGATACCATGACAACTGCTAGATCTAGCATAATAAGCATTTAATCTTCAATTAAAAATTTTCACTAATATAAGACAAAATCATAGCAAGAATTAAATGTACTCCGAAATCTATCAACTAGAGAAGAGAGGAGATAAGGATAACCGTTGTGGGGTTACTGAAGCAAATACAAGGTGAAATATCTTATAAAAATGGGCAAAATACACATAGAAAGCATAGGCATTACAGAAAAACACTGCATATAAAACACTGCATATAAACTACATGTAGTTTTGTTTTTCCTTGAAACGAGGAGCGAGTTAGTGGTCTTAGTTGGTCTGATATAGTCAGTGCTACCCAATATAATAACCGGATGTGTGGCCACTTGAATAAGAGCCAAGTTACTGAAAAAATTAAGAAATAATGCATTTTCTTAAAATGCCTAAATTAAAACGTAGATAAAATCATACAGATATAAAATTACTGTTTGATTGTACAGCGGTGGATGCTAGAAGTCACATGAAGTCTTCGGGAGCGGATATGGAGAATTATGTAGAACACAAATAATTTTTTCTAAGTTTACCTAGGAACATAATTCATACAATAAGTATATAGAAAACAGTTTTAATGTACTCAAAACGAGGAAATTACTCAACAAATCTATTCATCTAAGCGGAAAGGCAGTATCATTCTTCGCTATTGTTCATTTACTTCCCATTGCCTAAAAAAAGCTATTTCTATCAAATATAATTTATAAACTTTCGGGAAATATACATGTAGTATAAGTCAAATTACAAATTGGCGTGGCAGAATTTGCTGGCTCGTTCCTATGATATTTTATAAAGCTTGTCTCTACAACTTTTCTAACACACTAAATGCTGAAGATGCACCGACAATATAAAAACAATTTGCAATCTTTGTAAGGGTAATCAGTAGGCGCTAAGATGTGCGTGAGATACGACCATTAATGTCTGCGCTTGATTCAAGCCTGCTAATTGTGCATCCTCGCGACCACATTGATTTAACAACATAATCAAAATTAGATCAAATTAGTTTAATTCGTCCCATTTTCGTCGTTTAGTTAGACGAAAACGTGAGGAGAAAATTTGACAAATAAACAGCTAATTAAATGTACATGCAGCGATTTACTAATAATTTTGTGTATTCGTTCGGAAACCAATAGCGATATGTCTCAATTTTCTCGCAAGGGAGTCAGGATGCGCGCAAATTACACGCTTTCAACACATTAGTAATAAGCTAAAAGGATCTTAAGTAGTAGCAAATTCTTCTAAAATGTGCCCTTTGATGAAATAATGTCGCTTCGTTTCATATAATGTAAAGAAAATTGAGTAAAATTAATCAAAATTACTCCTTGCCTGCGAGATCAAAATTTGACATGACGGAAAGCTGAACCGAAATTGATGGCGTCGACGAGTAATATTTCCGATCACTTTCTCAAAATATTTTTTTCCTCTGGCAACCTTTAACTTCCATTTAAGTTTTTCTCTTCAAATAAATAAATCAATTTTATAAAACACATTTTTTTTTTAAATTCGGTGAAAATGGTCTTTCTTGAATTTTACAGTTAGAAACTAAATGTCAATAAACCCAGGAATGGAGAATTGTGCCTTTGCAAATTAATTAAGTTTGTAGAGTTTTTGGCGATTTCAACAATATCTTTTATTACTTCTAAAATTTGTATTGCTGATATCATCATTTTCATCCTTATGATATGTTGTTAAAATGATATCAATATCATGTTTTTATCATTTTCAGTTTCATGCCATCGTTCACATTTTAACTGATGTACATTGGTCAGCCAGTCAGTAAATATATTTCTTGCCATACTGAATGTTATAAAAAGATTTATTTTCAATGACATTTTTTATCAGCATCATACTCTTGACAGGCGACAGGGATGTAAATTTGGTTTTCCTTGGTGTATACTGTTCATGAACATTCTCCACTTACTTGTGTATATATCTACTGAGTAAGATAGTTTGTAAAAAAAGGCGATAATTTTTTCCCAATCTTAACATTTTAATGCAAAGAATCACGTAAAAGCGAGATTGGTGTTCAAATAAGATGAAAAAAAAAGATAAACTTCATTTTATATGCGAGTATTCTGTAATTTACACACAATCAATATTACTTCCTTATATTCGGTAATCTTACATTTATTTATCTGCGTGTTTCTTCATTTTCAACGAAGCACTTATATCTACGGTAAACATTAAAATTAAGCTTGTTGCACTGAAATATATATAACAAAACAAAAAAAACAAAAAACCCGAAACAAAAACAAAACAAAACCCCCAAAACATACGTGTTCAAATATTTCGATTTGTGCGTTACTGGCCAGTTTAAACAATTAAATACACAATTTAGAATTCTTTGTGAGATTCCACAAATGTTTAAAAAAAACCAAACAAACAAAAATAAATAAAAATAAATTTTAAAAAATTAAAAATTCCTTCTAAGTTTGGGTCGACAACTTTGGTCATGTATATAATGTGACAAATGCCGTTTGAGAGGTTTCCTCACAAGGGGAGGACTGAATCTTAAATTTGAAAAAAAACTCGTAACACAGTCCAATTCAATTTGATTTTCATCAAATATTTTGTAATAAAACATTTAGAAATTAAAAACGAGGTGAAAGTTTATAACTTGATAGTACTCCGGATTACATAGATCACTATATTTTTTTTTATTTAGTCTACAAAACACTCAAACACCTAGACAGATTGTCCAAACTGAGAACATATCATTTACACATTTAATGTTGTTAATCTATTAAATTATTTATTTATTCATTTGCTTATTTATTGATTTATTTCTTTATTAATTAATTTTTTGATTTGTAAATTTATTTATCCATCTATCTGTTAACTTCTGTGTTTTCTATTTATTCGCCTGCTCAGTTACACAATATCTGAATTAATTTATTTTCTAATGATCTATCTATTCTTTTCTTATCCTGAAAGTTTCTTTTATTAAAATTCTTTTTTAATTTTTTTAAATTATTTAGAATATTTCACAAAACTTGGATCTTCAGTAGAAAAATGAAAATGCAGTTTTATTTTGGAATAACATAAAAGTTCCGTGAGGCAAAATTAATTAAACTGAATTAAATTTTCAAGCACATTTTCTTTATTTAAATTAAAATCCTCAGAACTTACCTCGAATATGAACTATCCTTTAGATATTACGAACTCTCATAATTGTTCTTTTTTCTCGAATCTCTTCAGATGCTCAACTTATTTCTGTTTTAATTGCAATGACAGACAGATTTTGTAACAACGACGCGTTGCCGTGAAATCGATTTTTGGATGCTGCATAGTTTCCTCTTGTTGGCAAGTTTGCACAGAATTCAGAGGCAGATCCAGAGTACTGTGTGCTTATCATATGCTAAAACATCCTAAATCCAACTATAGTGTTCCCATATCTCTTTTTCCATAATATATTTTGTCTCGGTCTTTTCGAAATAAAAAACTAAAAAAAACTAGGATTGTGAGTTCTGTGGTCCTGGCTGTCTAAGAAGCAAACTTTTGGCAGTTCCGCAACAACATTAATTTTGGTTTGATACTTTTTGTGTGGCGATGGTCACTTTTCCATTGAGAGAATACTAATGAGAGAATTATCAAGATTTCTATAAGAAAATTCCGAAGTATCCGCCATTTTGAAAACGTGTAAAAAAAAACATTTGAATATCTTAATGAATATTCATTACTTTCCAAGTTTTGTGACGTAGTCGTGGTCACCAATAAGAAAAGCTACTGCCACTGTGAGTTATGACCAGATTTGTTTTGTAGTTTGGCTATTCTTTCTGTGTTTTTCAACCCCGGACTTTTTTTATAATGCGAACTGCAATAGGATGAGAATGTATATCCTAACATGCCTGTCCCGACCGGGGATAAAACGCATGTCCAGACATCCTAATTGCAATTCAGACGGGCCAATTGCAAAACGAAAAATAAACACCACACCGGAGTACTGTTCTGTCAATGGGTGATTATCTCCCCGTGGTGGAAGAACATTAAAAGATAAAATAAGTGATTGTTATCTTTTATAGGCGAATGAATAGGTACCTTAATTAATACTGGAGGTACCGTAGATTATTAGCGGGTTTATGACATAATACCAACAATAAGTTTTACTTTTTGTCAGTCTAACGGAAGTCACTTCCGAGTATCACTTTAAGCCTATATCGACGGACGATAAGATAGGATCGAGCGTTTGTGAAGGTAATCGGAAAAAAAGTCACAGGAAAAAAAGTCACAGGAAAAAAGTCACAATTTATGTAGGAAAAAAGTCACAGGAAAAAAAGTCACTAGAAAAAAGTCACAATTTATGTAGGAAAAAAAGTCACAGGAAAAAAAGTCACAATTATTTTTTCATTTTGCAGAGACAGATTTGCAATCTGCCAAAGAATTTCTGCAGATATTGAAATGAAGTTTAAAATTTGAAGGCACTATAGGAG
>JACSZP010019642.1:0-31974 GCA_016161895.1 Pinna nobilis
TTATATTCTGTCAAATGGTTAAAAAAATACAATAAGTAGAACACAAGATTAAATTTTCAAGTTGTCAAAAATCCCCATAATAAGTAACGTTATATAGAGAATGTGCATTTTAAAATTTTAACAAGTGAGTTAATTTCATGTAATCTAAAAATCTGTTGTAAGAAAATTATTAAGTTTTATATCTGAAGAAACTACATAAAAATTGAAATTTTGTGTACAAATAACATTAAAATTGGTCCTGTCTCTGAAAACCTAAGGAGTTTTACAAAATGCAATTTTACTATAAATATATAGTAAAAATGGCGTTTGTTCATAAATTTATGGCACAATGCTGTACCTTACACATATTGCCTCAAATACAGAACACTATAAAAGCCTATTAGTATCGGAATTTTAAAAACTAAAAATAGGATTCAAAAGGTGTAATAATATGAAACTGGAAGGTGTGATAATGCCAAAAGTCGTTATAACGCCTTTTATCGCGTTATTGCGCATTTCAGCTATGCAGGTCAGTGATATAGGCCCATTTGGACCTTTTGCTCTCTTTAAACACACCACTCTCATCTTTTAAGATTATCATACATACGTATACAGTGGAACTTCGCCTAAAGACCACCTCACTTAGGAGATCACCTCACCAACTCAGACCAGTTTTAGTCAGTCACTTTGGTGATCTTAATAGCGAGGTTCTACTATATATATATTGTCATGAACACATAACATTTTCAATCGAGATCGACATTTTACTGAACTCGCTGAGGGATTCCATAGAACATTTGAGATGGTTATGACAAGCAGGGTACCTGGTCTCAGCCCGCTACGGATTTGACATTGTTTTCCACGTTGAGATTGTTACTATTCCCACCGTATCATATTTATACGAACTTGGAATTTCGATCAATGCTCGGTAATGCTTCAATCTAATGTCATACTGTATCAGGGGCCTCCGTGGCCGAATGGTTAGCTTGTTCGACTTCGAGCCGAGGGNNTTCACCGGCACACGGTGATGTCTCCATATGAGTGAAATTTTCTTGAGTGAGACGTTAAACAACAAAACAACAACAACAACAACAACAACAACATACTGTATTATTTATGAGTGATACCACTCTTGTGTGAGTGAATGGAAGAGCAAACGTTTTTTTTCCCAAAATTATCCGTGATGCCCTTCTATTTTTAATTGTCTGTCTCGGTCTTCTGATATCAATAGGCCAACAGTACAGTGGGATAGGCACCAACACCATCACGGTTTATGCTTGTGACACTAAATATGCATGGCGAACTTTTAGATATTAAGCAAATTTATCATGTTTTCAAAACCATTGTTGTAGACATTACATTATTTTGTAGTTGCCTATATTTTAAAAGATATTTTAGATACAAAATTTGATGTCCTTCCGACCACTCATAAAATTGTTGACGGCCTGTTCTCATATTTCTATAGATATTATCTTTGCTTTTACTCTTCGTGTTATTCTCTGATAAATTTTTAGACTGTGGCATCAGTTATTTGCAGTTTAGACTGTGGTATCAGACAAATGCAATTAAGACTGTGGCGTTAGCCAAATGTAATTCAGACTGTGGCATCAGCTATTGGAATTAATACTGCGGTATCAGCCATATGCAATTTAGACTGCGACATAAGCCATATGCAATGTAGATTGTGGCATCAGCTTTATACTATTTAGACTGAAGCATCTGCCATATGCAATTTAAACTGTGGCATCAGCCAAATGCAATTTAGAATGTGACATCAGCCAAATGCAATATAGATTGTGAGATCAGCCAAGTGTAATTTAAACTGTGACATAAAAACTTTAGACTGTGACATCAGTCATAAAAACTTTAGACTGTGACATCAGCCATATGCAATTTAGAATGTGACATCAGCCTCCTGCACTTTAGACTTTGACATTAGCCATATGAAAATTTAGACTGTGACATCAGCCATATGCAACTTAGACTGTTACATTAACCGTATGCACATTAGACTTGTATCAGTCATATGACCTTTTTCTGTGAGATAAGCCTAATGCAATCTAGAATGTGACATCAGCCATATGCACTTTAGACTGTGACATTATCCATATGCAATTTAGATTGTGGCATCAGTCATATGCACTTTAGACTGTGGCAACATTCATATGTAATTTAGACTGTAACATCAGTCAAATGCAGTTCGGACTATGACATCATCCATATGCAATTTAGACTGTTACATCAACCATATGAAATTCAGATTGTGACATCAACCATTAGCAGTTTAGACTGTGATTCAGCCATATGCAATTGAGACTGACATCAGCCATATGTATTTTAGAATGTGACATCAGCCATTTGTAAAACATCCATGATCTATGTCTAAACATCACAGTCACAAAGTTAAAACGACGTGTACATATTATAATGTGATATAGAACTATTTCTAAAATAGATGACGACCGATTTTAAGTCAAAACGTTTCTTAACCGTTGAAATAGGAGGACTTTATAAGCATTCTCCCGGAATTCCCTTGTTATATTTTGGTTCTTTGGGCCTCGGTGGCCGAATGTTCAAAGCACTGAGATTTAGATCATTTCATCCCCCACTTCTCGTCAGCACAGGCGCGGGTTCGCTAGAACGCAAGCTGATAATGTGAGAAGTTTGCCTGTTTACTTGCAGAAGACCGATGGTCTCTTCCTGCGTTCATTTGTTACCGAGCTCTCTCCCCCCTCAGTTAAACTGACCACCGCCATAAGACTGAAATATTGTCGCGCATGGCGTAAAAATACAAGTACAATATATTTTAGTTCATAGAATGTCATCTGCAACAAACACTTGCGTAACTGTCTCTGATTGCATAAACGTGCATTAGCCTACTTTCATGAATGAGGAAATACATCAAAGTAAGGACATCTGTGTAACACCCGTTTCGCGAGAGAGTATCGGCAATCTACATACTGCATTTTAGATTTGCGAACACGAAAACCACTCCGATACAATTGTTATCCATGATACAGTATTGGAGCTCGGATATTTTCAGCATTAAAGTACATGGATATAGATATCACATCGGTGATGTGTCGCTTCCATTAGTCATGGATGGTAGGATATGGTATCCCAAAAGCCTTCAGTAGGAAGTTCATTTGTGTTACCGCCATTATAATAACTGAAATGCAGACAAACCAAGCACACAGATTTCATTTCTGTTTCCGTTTCTCAAAGAAAATCTGCAGGTGTAGACATATTTGGAATACCAGTAGCCAGATCATTTACAAAACTTGTAATGATTATACGGAAGCATGTTGCCACTGGACGCGATAGTTAGTGTTGTGAATTTACGCCCTGTGCCACAGTAGATCTATATAGGCACGCCATTTAAGACCCTTTGCTGCGAAAGGGTCACAGCTGCCACGAGTAGGCCAAAGTTTGAAGCCATTTACCAGCATTTGGTAATGTAATCATTCTTCAAGAAGACGTGAAACAACAACAACAACAACAACAACAGTGTTCTGGATTTCCTCCAACAACATGACACAAAGAAATAAATACTGCTTATATGATTTTATTCTGTAATTTGATCGCCTTCTCTTCAGATAAAACAAACGAAAACAAAATAGCATTTCAACATATCAATTAAAATCAAATCAAAAAGTTTTTCTTGTCTGTGTTGGGTTCAGAATGTTACAAATGTTTATCGGCATTTGCTGTGCACCTCCCATGTGTTGGCCAGGGAGTTGGCATCATCAGTGATCTGTCTTGATGGCATCATCATGTCATCAAACTTCTCATTATTAGGTGTTCCGAATAAACCACCTAACTTGCCGAAGTACCATCCACTGACGTCGAGATCGAGGCTGTCACGTGTCAAATCGTATGTCATTTGGAATCCAGATCCTTTGATTATCAGCAGACCACCATCTTGAGAAACCGACAGTTCCGCAGACTTGTATGGAGCAGCGACTGTTTTGCCATCAACGCGGATCTGAAACAGAAAGAAGACTCATATCAGGCTCAGTAAAAATCGTATTTCAATACATACTGAAACGAATCATTGTCTGAAATTCAAAACTCAGACTTAGCAAAAGTATTTTATACTGCAGAAGTATTTAGAACTAAATACCTTTCCATTTGGTGCAACTTGAAGTGTTTGTGTTGCAGTCATGGCGATAAGTTTCTTCTTTTGAGCTCCAAGATAAGTCATAATGACAGAGAAGTTCCCATCTACGTAGTCACGAGCCAGGATGTATGCACATTTTCCGCTTATGTCGAAGTCTTTTCCATCGAAAGTAATGATGTGATCGCCTTCAATTCTCGCCGAGGCTGTAATATAAAAGCATGAATTTAGAGGCTATCAAAGATGCAAATTTATTATGAAATTCAGAATTAGACCGTCTTCATTATCGTTCATTAGTATTGACTATATACGGATAACCCCCTTTACCTAATTGGGATATAGGGCTCACGGAGGGTGTGACTGGTCAACTGGAATGCTTACTCCTCCTATTCACCTAATCCCATCTCTGGTGTGCCCAGGGGTCCGTGTTTTCCCAACTCTTTATTTTGTATTCCTTATAGGAATTATGATCTTACTCACTATCAGTTACCTTTTATTCTGATGATATGCATTGTACATGTAATTTCAGAAACTAAACTAATTACCTCTAAATGGAGGAATCCAGTTGAGCATATCCGAGTCAGGTATATAGTCGGCTACAGATCCCCATCGTTTGGTATTTGGCATGTATGACTGCATCCTCTGGTAATGTTTGTTAAAGGAAACAGTTGGAAGACTTTTCAGAGATTGCATTGCAATAGGGAGGAATGTGTCCATTTGAATTTCACCGTTTGACAGATCGAATACTGTGAACTTTGTGCCCTTTAAGTTAGCTAGTCCATGTTTTATGCTAGCGAACTCCTCCTCGATTTCCTCACGTACTAGTTGGTAGACAGCTTCCATTACAGATTTTATGTTTTCTTCTATTTCCCAGGATTTGTATGCATTTGCACCCTGTAAAACATAAAATATATGTTCTCAAAATCTAAATGTATAGAATGTATTGACTATTTCTTGATCAAAATAACACAAACAAGTCGATCATTTGACAGGTTAATTACTGTGGTAATATTTTATTCTCACCATTTGGTAGGTTTGAAGTCCGTACTTTTTAATATCGACTAGAACTGGTCCGGTCATTTTCTTATTGATAGCTTCCCTGGCACCGTAGATAGCAGAGGTGTATTGGACCGCCGTACTGGTAAGCTGTCCCATTACATCGATGTTAGAAAGCTTATCTTGGCCGTTTTTAATATTTGAGTTGATGACTTCTATAACGCTGTTTCCACTTATTCTCGATATCGTATCTGTAAAAAAACAAAAGCAACGGTAAGCCGTGTCTAATAGATAGGTTGATTATAAACAATAATCTGAACGTATCTGATATACAATTGTAGAATTGATTTAAAGAAATATACTTGTTTACTCACATATATTTACAGATACATGTATTAAAAACTCACCTTGGTATTTATTGTATGCCTGTTCCAAGACAATTCCCAGCTCTTTAAATTGTTCATCCAAAAGGTCCATCATCCCTGCATAATATCTTCTGGTTTCTTTTTCAGTCAGCTGCAAAATAAAGTACTCATTATTTCTAAAGCCTTTATGATTAAGAAATGCGAACGCATTGTGCATTTTTCTATAGTGTTACATGTGATAACATAAAAGCCGACAGTGTCATTACAAGTTTTTGTTTTCGGTACTGAGAAAATGAAAATGTAAAGTTTAACGCCGCATCGGAATTCGACCAAGCTATGAAATTGGTCTTTTAGGCTCTCCGATAAGACCCTCTCCCCCGAGGTGTCTCCACAACCTAGCAAAATATTTATAACGATTACAAGAATAAATACAAGTATACATTAAGTTGACAGAGAAGTTAAAATAAACGCACCTCCATTAATTCTCTCGATGCTTCTACGTAAAAATCATACTGCTCTTTCATTGGGAAGTCCTTTGTGGAAGCTGTTTTTAAGCTTTCCATAAAACTGTCAATACTGGTCAAAAGTTTGCTGTAAATATAAATGTTATGTTTTATATGAATAACTAGTGTATACTTGACGGATACTGGCTTTCTTTTTTTCAGTCTTTAAAATTGCTTCGTCAACTTAACTGATCACCAGGTTTTTGGTCGAAATGATATCAATCTTTACAAAGTGAAACGATATACACCGTACTGTAGACCTATGTTATATATTCAAATATCCGTATAATAAAAGTGGTCCGAACATGTCACGTAGCAAACGTTACTATTCATATATGTATATAAAATACTCACGATATAGTATCTGTATCATAATCCATGTACTGATTGATCTTGGTAAGTTCATCTTTTAATTCTGCAATGATCTGTTGGACAAAGCTGGAATATGGTCGGATGCCTTCATTGGCAGATTGACTGATTAAGTTGTACTTGTCATTCAACTCCTCTCTGACGGATGTTGCCACACTTTGGAAACCAGTGTTCATCTTGATACTCTGAGTAGCGATGCGTCTGAGACCTACTGCCTGTTAAGTATAAGTAATAGAATGGTTGGTAGTATTGAAGTTTAACGTCCCACTCAAGAATCTTATCTTTCACTTATACGGTGACGTCACCAATGCTGGTAAAGTACAACAAACTTGACCTATGCCCGGCACTTAAGGGCTTTTGAGTAGCGAGGATTCTTTGACCTACTATCACCTACTGTGACACGGAACTTCGGCTTTTATTGTCTCGTCCGAAGGAGTTGGAAAGCCAACCGACAACCTCATGATCAGAAGGCGAACGCGGTGAGCTTAGTCAAGGTGATCCCATGTAAACGATGGTATAATGTATACAACAGATTCTTATAATTACAGACCTTTCAGGTATTGTAGATTCATGTAATAGATACAATGAAAGCTGCTTACAGATCACCTCACGAATCAGACCGGCAAGGGACATCAAAACTAAGTCAGTTTATCACTATTTAAGGCTAGTTCAACCTCACTTAGGGAACTTCCTCACTAATCAGACCAGTTCTAGCCAATCTCTTGGGTGGTCTCAATAGTGAGGTTCCACTGTATATAAAACAGATGTCTTATCATTACAGACCGCTCAAGGTACTGTAGATTCTTTCAACAGGAAAACAAACGTGTCTGTTGATCAAAGTTATAATGTCTTCTTTTCAGAAATGTAAGGTATGGAGAATTCAGTTACCTTCAGTTCTTGCACGATTGTTGGTCTCCAGTGAATCCTTGAGTGAAGTATACGAGATGTGTTTAATCGGAGAGCCATCAAGGTGTCAGTGATTCTGCGGGAGTTCTCAATACGGAAGATTTCACCCAATATGGCGCTGTCATTGACATATTTGGCAGTCATATGTAGAACATTGCTAGGATTTTCTGAAAAGAAAAGGAATTTTATGTATTTTATTTTCTTTTAAAAAAGTTGACAGTAGAAGATACCAACTTAGACAAAGCCGTATATCAGTTAAATGATTGCATGGAACACTTACTTTACACATGAACTATTATCTGAGATAAAGACCCACGGCTGCAAGTTACTTTTTGATATATTCAGCCAGCATCAGCATCAATGAATTAGTATCTACCTGTATCATAGTGCATTTGGAAGTCAATACTTCTTCGTGCAGGGTCCAGTGTCAGCTCAGTATTCATTGGTGATTCCTTGTCACACTCATTCTGCACGCTGATAGAGTATGGAGCACTTGTTTTGATGTTACTTTTGATTCTCATAGATTTGACAGGGGATCGCATCTGCAAAAAATTAGTAAATTAATTAGATGATTAAAACGTGTAATGTAATTTTTATGACTATTTTGACATTTGATAGATTTTTAATCATGTTTTAATTCACAATGGACTTGAGAAATAAAGTACGTACCTCAACATTTAATTGCTTTCTTAGACTGTCAATTTCTCCCATCAAAGCGAAGTTTTGTTTGTTTTTCTTGGCTGTAAGGTAGTCAACATCTACACCTGCTGAGTATCTGTCACTAGTTTGTCCTACATGGGATTTCAGTTGAATGTCGATACTGGAATCAATGTGTTTCAGATCAAAGCTGAATGTGTAGTTTTTGTTGGATCCAAATGCCACATCCTCCAGTCTAGAGTTGATTACCAAAGTCTTTCTGCTGTCTTTGGAGTACTTAAACTCGGTCTTGCTGTCAAAAAGTACTTTGCCGCTGTTGATTGTCATTTCCGAGTCCAATTTTACATCCTGAAAGAGAAATAGATACAATTTACTTCTTATTAGAATTTATCCAGTATAACGGTTACAAACCTTATTTAATAACGACAGAACTTTGTATTTAAATTTTCATCACTGTCTCTAGACTTAAGGAAAATATCACGGGAAATCCATACCAAATTCTGATTACAAATATCTCAGCTGTATTATTAAGTTTTGGAATATATGTCTAATATTCTTTTTTTAAATATTTTGTTCATTTAATATATAAGCCCATATTCTAATATAATCAATTATATAAGCCCATTATATAATACATGTATTCTTACCTCTCCGATATTTGGCATCTCAAACGTGATATCTGCTTTTGCTGCATCCCCCTGAGGAACGTATTTGGTGCGTAATCCAATTTTCTTGGAACTGTCACGGTCTGCATCCCACATCAGCACACCCTCAGCAGTCTTTATGCCATATCTATCTCCAAAAGAACCAGATAGTTGTACACTTCTAGATGGACATCTGAGCTTTAAGGTATGTGAAGTCTGAATATTGTTTCTTCTACTGACTTTGCTTGAATCCATGTCATACCCAAAAACACTTTCGTCGTCATTCAATAAGTCCATGGATGTGGCAAGGCGATCAGATGACTTTTCAACTGATCCTTTGATTCCGACGGACCTTGTTGGGCAGGAAACCTTCATTTTCATCTCTAACTTATCAGTGTATGAGTCACTGTTATCATTGAGACTTCCTTCGAATCGTATTTGGCTGTCATCGGTATCTTTATCCCAGTTAAGGGAGACAAATCCAGATTTCATGGCATCTGTTAAACGTCCTTCAGCTGAAAATGACATTTGGTGTGGTTCTCTGAGCTCAAATGATGCGGTGTACTTATCAGATGCTGAGAAGGCAGAGTCCAAATCAATCAACGTCTCCCCATTTAAGTCAGCATATAAATTGTCTTTCAAGTTTTGGTTGGAATATCCGTGGCTTGCCCTGATATTCATTGAACGAAGCTTTTCAAATGGCGTAGAAAGCATAACGTTGAATTTACCGGCATTATCGTTCATTACTCCCAATGTACTATCGAGTATAATGACATTATCTGGACCCCAGGAACCTTTGACATGAGAGGAAATCTCGTCTCCATTTCTGCGGTTTGTGATGGCCATTTTAATACTTTCAGCACCAGTCGCAAGTGTTATCGATCCGTCCATTTCAAAAAGACTGGAGTATTGGAACATCGCAGCAGCATTAATATCTTGTGTTGATGAAGACTGCATATCTACTGAAGACTGAATATTTTTGAGATCTCCTTTGTGACTTATTACAAGCTTCGATGATTCAAATCCCGAAAATGGAGTGTTGAGCTGAATCATTCCTGTTATTGGCACTGAACTGATTTCAATATACGATTTGAAGTCAATGCTGTATGAAGATTTGGCGGCACTTGCTTCAGCAACATACTTATCGTCACTTGATGTAAGTTTAGCTTGAGTTGATAGCTTTTCAAAACCTTCAAACGGCGTTGTTATCGAAATATCAATTTCCATTGGTTGCTTAAGAGCTTTCAAGGAGCCCGTGATTTGTTCATTGGATCCGTATGTGAGTTCCCCTGAGCACTTGATTCCATTTCGGTTTCCATTATGTTTGACGTGAACTTTAGTATATTCCATACCAGTGAAGGGTGTTTTCAATTCAACATTGGTGTTCAAATGGCGCCACGATGATCTAGAGAAATCAATTTTAGCCTCGACTTTCTCCATATTGTTATACTGAAATTCACCGGAGGAAATAAACTGGTTGAGCTCACCTGAGTGTGAAAATTTGCCATTGATATCACGCAAGTATTCAAAAGGAGTCTGAAGTACGAAAGAACCCTCAAGTGGATCTGTTGTTTTCAATTCACCTTCAGCAGAAATTCTGTCCCCATTGTACTCTGCAGACATTGATGTTTTGTAACTGTCCATAGAGTTTTCCTGTTTAAGGGTCATAAACAATGATCCCCTTTCTCCTGCAACTGTCCAAGTCTCTGTGTCACTGATATCTATGATTCCGGTAGATGAATGGAAAGCAGAACGCTGGTTATAACTGTACATCTGACCGAAGGATGCCTCTGTTTTAGAAGTAAAAGATGTCCATGGACCCTCCTTTTCATACTTCACCAATATGTCATCTGTATACGGGGTTTCTGCAGTAAATTTGCTTTCAATTTTTTCAGTGGACATCTGATGTTTTAGTGCTACAGCAATAACTTGGGCAGACCTATACTGAAGTTTAACTTTTCCGTCAAAATCGTAAATGTTTCCAACAGCATTTAGCGTCATTGCAGTGTTTTTGAAGTCTTTAAATGGAGTTTTTATAGATGCAGAAGCAGCGATGGTATCTGAGAGATCAAGATCGGCATTGATTTCAACCTTTTTGGAACCATAGCTGGCCATAGTGTGACTCGAGAATCCGTCAATAGTCAGAGAATTGGAGGTTGATGCACTCAACTTTTTGCTGAATGGAGTGTTAAAACCAAATGACCCATCGAATGCGGTATATCTCAAACTGTATGTAACGTCAGATGAAATTTTCTGTTTCCTACCATATACAAGATCAGCTTGAGCAGCCAAACCATTCTGACTAGGTACATACTTCATTGAATATTTTGTGGTCTCAAAGCTTTTGAAGGGAGTTTTGAGTTCAATACTTCCCTTTATCTGACTTCCTTGGCTTCCTGATACGTCGAGTTCAATCTTCTTTTGTTTCCCGAAGATAAATTCAGCATGACTGTCGATTTTGCTATTGCCGATATCATTTCTGAGAGATGCTGTCGTCATTTCAAATCCAGAGAAAGGAGTTTTCAGCGTTACTGAAGCACCATTTGTATTGCCGTAGTTATATGTAAAGTCAATCTCTGATTTTTTCTCTGCAAATGCTATTTCTGCATGTGAAGAAATACTTCCAATGGTTTTAACATAGTTAAAAGCTGCTTTTGATGTTTCATATTTCACAAATGGAGTTTTAACTACAATGGATCCTTCAAGAGTAGGCTGAGAGTCAAAAGAAATGTCTCCTTCGTATTTTTCGCCACCAAATGTAATTTCTCCATGACTTCGGAGTGTTGATTTTGTCACTGCATGTCTGATTTCGGCCTGAGAGAACTCGTAGTTAGCAATTGGCGTCTTAATCGTTAGTGTACCTGTAAGAGACGGTTGAGAGTTGAATGAGATGTCACTTTCATATTTGTCACCTCTAAAGGTTACATCAGCGTGTGAGTTCAAAGCTGATCCGGCCATGGAATGTACAAATGATGCCTGGGTTTTCTTGTAGTCATTGAATGGTGTTTTGACGGTGACAGATCCCTCAAGTTTTGATTCAGAATTATAAGACATATCAATTGCATACTTGTCCTTCTGATACATGGCATCGGCTTGGGCCTTGAATCCATATTTTGATGGGGTATATCCAAAGGAAGTTGTTGTGCTTTCTAGTCCTCTAAATGGAGTTCTCACGTTTGCGCTGAATTGAACTTTTTTGGCATTGTTGAATCTCACTGTAGACTGTGCGGTCTCTCCTTTGAATGCAATTTCCATTTTGTTCAGGAAGCCACTGGAAGATGCATCGTGTGTGAATGAGGCAACTGATGTTTCGTAACCCTTGAATGGTGTTGTAAGGCTTATACTTCCTTGGAACGGTCCCTTTCCACTATACTGGACAGTTCCTTCAATCGCTTGCTGACGGAAAAGTCCTTCTGCTTTGCCTTGGAAGCTCTGTTGGTTAGGTACAAATTCAATGAGTGCCTTTGACTCTTCAAATCCAAGGAATGGTGTTTTGATAGTTACACTTCCAAAATATGGTGCTGCAAAAGAACCTTCGATATCTGTCTCAATCTGCTTCTGTTGACGACCATACACAATTTCAGCGTGATGTTGAAGACTTGCTGAACTGAATCTGTGTCTGAATGATGCACTTGTTTCCTCAAATCCTAAAAATGGTGTTTTGATACCAATACTTCCCTCCATGGGCCCTTCACCAGAGTACTGTACGGTTCCCTCTACTGATTCTTGTCGGAAAGTTCCAACTGCTTTACCTTGGAAACCAGCTCTGTTTGTTGTTAATTCAAAAGAAACCTTTGACTCCTCAAATCCAGAAAATGGTGATTTGATACTAATACTTCCCTCCATGGGCCCTTCACTAGAGTATTGTACGGTTCCCTCTACTGATTCTTGTCGGAAAGTTCCCGCACCTTTACCTTGGAAACCAGCTCTGTTTGTTCTTAATTCAAAAGAAATCTTGGACTCCTCAAATCCATTAAATGGTGATTTAACAGTCATGCTTCCACTGAAAGGAGATACGAATGAAGCAGCAATGTCTGTTTCAATCTTTTGTTGTCTTCCATAGCTTATTTCAGAGTGATGTACCAATCGAGAGGAGCTCAAATCATGCCTGAATGTTGCACTTGTTTCCTCAAATCCTGAAAATGGTGTTTTGATACTAATACTTCCCTCCATGGGCCCTTCACCAGAGTACTGTACGGTTCCCTCTACTGATTCTTGTCGGAATGTTCCAACTGCTTTACCTTGGAAACCAGCTCTGTTTGTTGTTAATTCAAAAGAAACCTTTGACTCCTCAAATCCAGAAAATGGTGACTTAACATTCATGCTTCCACTGAAAGGAGATACGAATGAAGCAGCAATGTCTGTTTTAATCTTTTGTTGTCTTCCATAGTTTATTTCAGAGTGATGTACCAGTCTGGATGAACTCAAAGCATGCCTGAATGAAGCACTTGTTTCCTCAAGTCCTGAAAATGGTGTTTTGATACTAATACTTCCCTCCATGGACCCTTCACTAGAGTATTGTACGGTTCCCTCTACTGATTCTTGTCGGAAAGTTCCTACTGCTTTGCCTTGGAAACCAGCTCTGTCTGTTGTGAATTCAAAAGAAGCTTTTGACTCTTCTAGTCCAGCAAATGGTGTTTTCACGGTCATGCTTCCGCTGAAAGGAGATACGAGTGAAGCTGCAATGTCGGTTTCAACTTTTTGTTGTCTTCCATAGTTAAATTCAGAGTGATGTACCAATCGGGAGGAGCTCAAAGCGTGCCTGAATGAAGCACTTGTTTCCTCAAGTCCTGAAAATGGTGTTTTGATACTAATACTTCCCTCCATGGGCCCTTCACTAGAGTATTGTACGGTTCCCTCTACCGATTGTTGTTGGAAAATTCCTACTGCTTTACCTTGGAAAGCAGATTTATCTGTTTTGAATTCAAAAGAAGCTTTTGATTCTTCTAGTCCAGCAAATGGTGATTTCACGGTCATGCTTCCGCTGTAAGGTGACACGAATGAAGCAGCAATGTCTGTTTCAATCTTTTGTTGTCTTCCATAGCTTATTTCAGAGTGATGAACCAATCGAGAGGAGCTCAAAGCATGTCTGAATGAAGCACTTGTCTGTTCAAAACCTGAGAATGGAGTTTTTAGAGTTGCACTCCCTTTCATTTGTCCCTTATTTGAGAAGGTGATGTCAGCTCGCACTTCCTTATCAGCAGCATAAGACAGTTTTGCATGGCTTACCATTTCCTTTCCAACAAAACTATGTCTAAATTCCATTGATGTTATTTCAACTCCACTGAACGGTGTTGTGATTGTTATGGAGCCATCTATTACATCTCTGTTGTTAAATATGACATTGCCGCTGACTGATTTGTCGGATGAAAACAATTTGGCATTGCTTGTCAAGGATCCGTCGAGGTATTTGTGATTGAAAGAACCGCCAATATTTTTTAGATTTTGGAAAGGTGAGAGTAGTTGAACAGAGCCGCTCAATTGTTTATCATTTGAAAATTTTGCATCAGCGCTTGTTTTCTCTCCATTCAAAGATACTTCAACGTGGCTGTTAAAGTTTTGTAGATTTCCTTCGTGGTTGAATGCTGTATCTAACTGATTGCCGATAGCACGGACCATAAAGGAACCACTTCTTCTTGAGCCAAATCTGTATTCAATACTTGAAGCAAGTTGTTCCTGGTTGTCAATTTTCAATTCTCCCATAGATTTAAAACTGGACATATCTGCTCGATGACCAAATGTTACGGCTAGATCAGGCAAAAATGGAGCGGTAAGCAAAGCTGATCCTTTCATGTCGTCACCCTTTTGTACATTTATGGATAGTTCCATCACATTGTCCTTGTAATATTGGATAGATACTCCGGATTTCATACTGTTGAAGTCGTCGTTGTGCTTAACTGTTGCCCTTAGTGTACTAAAATCTCTAAATGGAGTTTTGACTGTAATCGATGAGTCAGTTGATGGTCGTTTGTTCCAGTTTGTCTCCAATTCATATTGTCGTGAACCGCTAAACTGCAAGTATCCTTTGCACTGGAAATTTTGGTAATTTCCATTGTGATTGTAAGACATCACGATATCTTCAGATACTGGCGTTTTCAGTGTTGCTTTACTGTCGATTCCTGTTCTGGTATCCAAATCAAATTTACCACTGACCGTTTTACCATTTATGTTAAAGATAGACAAAGCTTTAAAGTTATTCATAGCTCCCTTTCTTGAAATATCCACCTGGATGTCTTCTAAGTATGGGCAAGATGACCTCAAGGACGTAGTCAACACGAAATTCTTCATTGAGTTCAAATCAACATCGAATTCTACCTGTTTCGACCCACTGTACTGTACATCGCTGTGAGTGGCAAATCTTTGCAGAGATCCTTCATGGTTAAAGTTAAATATTATGTCTTCGATACTCTGGTCTTTGAGAGATGCTCGAGCATTGATTCTAGATGTTGTATCTAATGAGATGTCAGCTTCAGTCCTACGCCCATCGAATAAAGCTTCAGCATGAGTATTGAAGTTCTTCATATCTCCAACGTGGCGGAAAGAAGATTGGACATCTTTCAGAATTTCAAATGGTGTGCGGATTGCAACTGTTCCCTCTACAGGTCCAAGACTTGTGAAAGTAATGTCGCCCTCAATCTTATGTTTGTTCAAGGAGCCTTCAATGTGGCATCGGAAATCTGAGAGTACTCCGGAATGAGAGAATGCCCCGACAAACCTTTCATATCCAACAAATGGAGTGTTGATTTTAGACGAGATGCTGATGTCGGATTCGACGTTGAATTTGTTCTCTGCGGTGATTAACTTTTCACCGTATGCAAGCCTTGTCTCTGTCATGAAATTCCTTGTAGATCCTTTGTGGAAAACTGAAGCATACATGTCCTTTGCAAATGCTGATTTGATAGATATTTCTCCTTTCACAGATGGTGAAGTAGACAATTTCATTTCTGCCCCGAGTATCTTGTCTTTGCCATATTCAATGTCTGCATTAAGGATTGTTGGTTGATCTTTATATGAAAAAGATGTCGTGACTGTTTTAAATATTGGTGTCTTGACAATAAGGTTTCCTTCGGTGTTCCCTAGGGAGCTGAATAAAACATCGGCCTCACTCTTTTTATTAGAAAACAAAACTTCTGCATGAGACCGGAAGTTGTTCATTGTTCCGTCATGTGAAAAGGCCACCCTGGTTGTCTCCATGTTTTGTACTGGGATTGTGAGGGTAAATGATCCTGACAAGGCATTGACCATGCTAAATCTGGCATCTGCTGTAACTTTCTTTCCGCTGACATTAGACACTTCGGCTTTGGCAATGAAATCTTTCCGTGTTCCTGTCTGTGACACGATTACACCAACTCTTTCAAACCCTTCAAAAGGAGTTGCCAATGTGATATCAGCAGATATATCGGTGTCAATGTTGACCTTAGCAGTTAGATCTATCTGGCGCTTATTGAGATAAACAACGTTTGCTTCACTCTGGAAAGACCTCATTGTACCGGCATGTGAAAATCGTGCCTCTGTATTCTTGAAACCTTTGAATGGCGTTTGGATTGAAACGGAACCTGATACTTTGGGTGAAACTGAGAAATCAATATCTGCGTTGAATTCTAATGCCTTTCCACGTGAAACTTTTCCATTGCATTTGAATTTCTGAAGGTTTCCCTCATAGGCTAATTCGGTTGTAACTTTCTTGTAGCCTTTAAATGGTGTTTCGATTTCTAATTTGGCAGCGAGATTTGGTTTAAGTGTAAACTTCATGTTGGCAGACACTGTTTCTTTGCCGATAGACAATTCACCGCGAGTCTTGAAACTCTTAATTGATCCACTGTGAGTTAAGACCGTCTTTATTTTCTTATATCCCTTGATTGGAGTCGCCAGGAGCAAAGATACTGATAAATCTTTTCTGGATCTGAAACTCAAGGTGCTGTCGTACTTATCTTTCCCGATTAATAAATCAGTGTCAAGACGGAAATCTGTTCTTTTACCTTTATGACCAATCTTCAGGGTGATGTCATCAGTAAATGGACTCTGAATTTTTAACGTTCCCTTTGTTCTCTTCTTGTTGAGGAAATCTGCATCGACGCTAAATGTCTTTTCTTTGTTGACATGGATAGAAGCAATTGTACTGAACTGGCTCAAATCTCCACTGTGTTTGAATGACGCCGTGATGTCTGGAGATACTGATGACTTTAATGCAAAGCTTCCGCTTGTTTTGCGTATGTGCATAAAGTTAACTGAAGCCTGGAACTTCTTCTCCGGAGCGTACTGGAGTTCAGCAGATGAATCAAATTTCTTGAGGTCACCATGATGAACAAAAGCAGCGGTTACATCATCTGTAAAGGGTGTTTTCACGAAAAATGAACCCTTAATTCTTCTGGCATTGCTGAATGCGGTATCAAGCTGATATTTCTTCTCCTTAGAATTCTGAACGCTGCAATGGAATTTAAATTGTTTGGAATTTCCTTCATGGCTATATTTGGCCAGAATGTCATTTGTCATTGGTGTTTTCAGGGAAAATGAACCCTGTACTTTGTTATTAATGGCAATTGTCAAGCTTGTTTCGTACTTGTTGCCTCCTCCGTATTGGGCATCAGTATTTGAACTGAAGTGGGTAGCATTTCTTCTGTACATGATTCCAGCGCTTAGATCTTTGCTGACTGGCGATTTAAGTGCAATTCTGGCCTCTGTAAAATCGTTGGATGTAAAAGAAACATCGCCCTCGTATTTTTTGTTTCGTCCGTATCGGGCCTCAATGTGAGTTTTAAAATCACTGATATCTCCATTGTGCCTATATCCTGCTGAGACGTCTTCCGAGATTGGTGATTTGATCAGCACCGATCCACTCTGTTTATCAAGTTTAACATCCATTTCATATTTCTTATCTGAACCATGGTTGAATTCGGCATGAGATTGGAATTCTCTAATACCTCCCCTGTGGTTAAATGCAGCTGACATATCTTTGGTTAAGGGCGATTTAAGTCCCAAAGAGCCTTCAAGATGACCATATTTGACATCCACTTCGTACTTCTTCTGGGACCCATATTGTACTTCGCTGTGTGATTGGAAACCATTTCTGTTATTTCTGTTGTTATAAGCAGCATTGACATCATCCATGAAAGGTGTTTTGATACTGAAGGTTCCGGCGCGTTTACCGTATGAAGCACTGGTCTCATACTTCTTTGATAAACCATGCATTAATTTGGCATTTGAAACGAAACCATCAGCAATACCAATGTGCTCAAATTCGGCTGATACGTCGTTTGTAAATGGAGTTTTGATTAGAATAGAACCTTCAAGTTTGTCGGTGTTTCTTAATGAAACCTGTCCAGTAAGTTTCTTTCCAGCTTCATACTCCAATTCGGCTTTGCTGTTGAATTGCTTCCCATTATCAGTATGTTGTAAAGATGCTGCAGTATATGGCAAAAAGTCAAATGGAGTAGATACCTTGACCATACCCTCCAAGTTATCCAACTGAGGTCGAACCGATGACTGGATCTTTATCTCTTTTCTTGGCAAATACTCAATAGTGATATCAGTGTCTGTGTTTTCGCCCTGTGCCTTACTTTTGATTACGATTTGACTGTATGGAATTTCCTTAAATGGTGTCTGTAGTTTGACGCTTGCGATAATACCATCAATGGCGCTCCACTGGCTGGATAAGGACACTTTGTCAAAAATTGGCTGTAATTTGAAATTTGCAGAAGTGTGGAATGACCTCCGATCACCGGTAAATTCCACTGCTGCCATCAAATTTTGGAAACTTTTCAATGGTGATGTTACCGTGAATGATATACTCTTTTTTCGGTCCCATTGAGTGCGAGTTTCCATGACAACTGATTGTCGAGGATACTGAAGTGTCATTCTTGAAACTTTTTCTCTGCCCTCTTTATCCTGGTCGAAGGATAGTGATACTTCCCGGAAAGATACAAGTGGGGTTTTCAGGTTCAAGTTTCCATTAAAGAGACCTCGAGGGGAAACGTCTAGGTTTCCTTCCAAAGATGTTTTAGTTTCAGGACCAAATGCTATTTCGATTTTGCCTGTCAAAGGATAGTTTTCGTATTTTGTGGAAGTAATGATTGACATTGAATTCCTTCTTAAGGACAGAACGTGATTCGATGTTGCCTGACCATTTTGTCTTCTATATTTATTCAGGATACTGAAAATGGAATTTCCTTCTTGCTTCATACTTGCACTGCTGTCAATGAAACCGGGTCTATGCTCATGTGAAATTGCCATTTCTACATCTTTAAGAATTCCGAATGGGGACTTCATTCCAGCTTTTAGCGAAAGGGTTCCTTGTGGAAGGGCCATAGCCTGGCGAGCATCAAGATTGATTTCGATATTGTCTCTACCGGCTTTTATTTTCAAATTGGACACGATTTCAGAATTAGTATTTCGGTGAGTCCATGTTGTTTCTGCCTTTCTCCATGGAGTTTGAAGGGCGATTCTTCCTGTGTTTTGGATCTGGAATCCTGATCTGTAGTGTGTCACTTCACTCTCGTAACTGAAAGCATTGCCATTGTAGCCAACATTAACACCACTTTCGAATTTCCTGTCGTCACCATTGTGTCTAGCAGCTATGTAGAAGGACGTCAGTGAGTCTAAGGTAGACTTCATGTTTATTCTGGCAGCTAGGTCAGTCCTCCTATCATTTCCTTTGTTGTTACCAAAGATGTCCAGCTGAATGTTTTGCTTGTTCCATGATGTTTTAAGAAGGGTTTCAACTTTACCGTCATATTTGTGGGCAACTCGGATTGATGATCGTTCAAAACCTTCCAAAGGAGATTTGACGTCAATAGTAGCATCGAAATTATTCATGGAAAACGGCCTCTTTAGAGTAACTGTCCCCGATATTTTGTTCATTGGTTTCCAGTCTATGTCCATGCTAGATACATACTGTGCTTTGTCGGCTAAATGGCTGCCTTGAATTGAAACTTGTTTGTATCCTTTGAAGGGAGTGCTCAAAGTGAATGTTCCCGAAGATTTTTCATCTTGCATAGATACCACGGAATCCATAGATATCTTATTCTTCTTTCCCCATTCAAAAGCAGCATGCGAGTTGTATGTTTGACCTCCTTGATGTTTCATGTTCATTTTCACTTGACCAAGTATTCCAGAATGGATCATATTAGCAGCAAAATTGTTGATACCATCGAGAGTCAGGTCGCCACGGAGAAGAATACGTTTGTTGTTGTCTCTATTTACATCCCATTTGACATCAAGTTTTCCTGTATGTAGTGGTTTCTTGATGCTACCCTCTATTTCAGCAGATACTCTTCTGGATGGACATTCGTATTCGGTGGACAACTGTAGGTACTGTCCCTTTTTATACTGAGATGATGTTGTTAGGGCGTACTTATTTTTTCCAAGTTGCACTTCTGTATCTGCAAGGAAGTTTCTCAGGATGGGTCTGTATTTTCCAGTGAAAATCAATGGTTGCATGTCCTGAATGCGTAAGGAAGAGGATACATCAAATTGCGTTGGTCCTGATATTCTGAAAGCTGAATCCATGAGGGATTGCTTCCCCTTTTCGTATTGGACGGACAAGGTGTTGGTATATTTCTTGGCGTTGGTCTGTGTGAAAGCGTTGCTGATGATGATCGTTCTTCCTGGATAGGAGATTGTTAGGTCACCAGTCTTGCTTAGCAACTTCTTACTTTTATCCTTTAAGCTAAGGGAACCTGAAATAGTTTGCTTCTTACCGAAAACCATTGACAGGTCGGTGTCCACAGCTCTCGTAGTCTGGGCATGCTTTCCCTTCACCTGGAAGTTGATTCCCTGTGAAAGAAACAATAATAAATTCTCATTTAAAATCAGTTTTGTATAGTAGTTTAACAGCGGCAGATAGTGATAGAAAATACTAACGTAAATGTTTTGTCTTACGATTTCATCAAAATTATTACACGAGACTAAAATACTTACAAAGGCTGGGTATTCAAGTTTGTTGTTAATTTGGAATGTGTACTTCTTCTGTTTCTTCAGCATAACGTGATCCACAGCAGACAGCAGGTACAATCTCTTTGACAAATCTTTTTTGTTGTCTCCATATGACATGTCAATTTCAGCTTCAGAATGTTTCTTGTTGTGGCTCAATTCAAACCTAAGTGCTGTATTGAATTGTGTTCTTCGTTTAAGTGCCAGGTTCCTACAATTATTTTTTATAAGAAGCAGTGAATAAAAAATATTAGTATAATTGTATATGAAATTACAAAACAAAATAGTATAATGTTATCCCGAAGCTTCATATATAACAAGTACATGTATATGTTGATGAGAAAAGATTTGAATTTCCGGTTTTATTTATTGGTAGCGTAACACCGTTTCTTAAACAGTCTGTTTATTTGAAAGAAAAAATGTCTTCCTCTTAGGTTTCAATATATCCTGATTCGAGTGTATATGCGGAAGTGAAAATTAAAAAAGAAAGAAAGGTGCTCTTACCAGTTTCCTTTCACAACTTTTATGGACTTTGTGCTCGGAAAAATCATTTTTCCGTTTAAGGAGATTTTGTCTCTGCTGACTCTTGGGATGACATAGTCAAGCATTGTTCTTGTTGATACAGATTTGGCCCTCGCAGAGATGTCGGAGCGGACTCTGGTTGTTATTATAGGAGTTCGTAGATCGACCTTTGCTTGACACCTCAAACTTTTCTTGAAGCTTCTATTTTGTAATATGACTGCAAAATAAATCATGATATTTACCAATTAGACAAAATGAAACAGTTTGAAGGTTTTAAACTGATCTTTTGTATCAAAAATATTTAAAGAGGCTGGAGGAGAAAGATGATCTCAGCGTGGAACTGATTATATAAATCTACATGTATAATTTAATTTATATCATTATCCATTTACCTTAGGAAAATAACTTACCAGAGAATTTCATAGGTTTGTCCGTAATCTGATCGACTGTGAAGTCCACAATAAACGCTTTTCCACTCTTGATTTCAGCCGAACCACCGAAGGCAAAAAGCACATTTGCTGGACTTTTGATAGCCAGGAATGGTATGTATTTCACTGACTTCTTTTTCTCAGACGTCTGGAGTCGAGATTCAAAGCTGTACTCCTTTTTCTTTTCAAAACTCAGGGTTGCTTTTGCTGATTTCATTGCCTTCTTGTTTGTAAATGATACTGGAATAATGACACAAATGAAAGCGTTGAATGTTTGTTATTTCTAGGCAAATAAAACTCGCACCATCTTTAAATACAATTCAATAGCACTAATCTAAGCATGATGGAAAATCGTGGAAAGATGTGTCTTTATTTAAGAATAATATCTAGTTTAAACCATATTTTTTATTTACTCAATTATATGATTCATTAGGTTCTTGCAAATAACATCAACAATATAGGATTCGGAAACAAGTTAAGTAAACTTATCTAAATCTAGATTTGCAGTTGACGTTTAAACGATAATGCAATAATACAGAGCAACTTTTTAGGTATATCTCTTTACTTAAAAGGCTAATGTGGAAAACATACAATGTATATATATGTTGTTATGGTATTACTATGGAAAATGTATACTATACAGAATCATTAAAGATATTTACCTTGTGTTTCTATGGGTTTTCTTGAAATACCAGAAAGGGTCAGGGCAACATCCAAAACTTTTGCCGGTTGATATTCAGCTTGACCTTCCAGTTTAATTGGTTTTATTTTTGGAGCCGTCAAAAGTACAGATGGTGTGTAAATGTAGGAATTACCCTTCCTTGATTTTGAAATCTCAGTCACAATTTCGTAGAGTGTTTTCCCATCAACTGAGAGTTCGCCACCGAAGTGTTTCAAAGCTTTTGTGTTCTGCACAGCACCTGGTAATAAATGAAAAATAAATATGAATTATTTCACAAGCGACAAGGCTATTTTTTTAATCTTTCATTTATTACTGATTTAGTAAATTTACAGCAAATAGTATATACTTAACTTGACTGACAATGAAACAACTGACATTTAATCACATTAAACCATATAATTTCAAATTATTGTGTAGTTTTACCTTTAAGTGATGCAATCTTCCATGGTGAAATTAAACTCATTTGTAGTTTCTGTTCGTCTTTCTTGAGAAGAAATGCAGTTGACATAGCTCTATCGACTTTGGATCCTGGTGTATCGAAAGCAACACTCATACCAAGCTCCCTTCGGCTCTGAAATACGGAGGATAATTAATTTTTAAATGAATAATCTAAATGCAGTAAGCAAAAACATATATATATATGATGCGGTAAAACATTTCTGGCACATAGTTACTCCAACACTTTATGTAAAAGTCTTTTTGAAATCAAATAATACTTACATTCGACAGTTTCGTGTTGAACTCGTAAGACTTGTGGTCATCACGCTTGTAAAGTGTAACATCCATGATAACTGGCCCAGTAAATGGAAAGTAAGGTGCATCAGATTTTAATGTTGCATTTGGGAACTGCAATTCTCCACAAAGCTCAAGTCCAGTAATTTTGGCCAATTTTCTACCGGAACAAACTTGTTTTGTCTGTCTGTTTTCTGTGACCATTTTCTGTTCCCTTTCTCTATGTCGATGAACAGTGAAAAAAGCCGATCTGAAAAAATAGTGCACAATTTAGTTACTACAAAAATAGAATGTTTAAATACCCACCAGTATGCGAATAAAAACTAGATACCAAATTGGGATCTGACAATCCTTTGTTGGAACTTTGATAGGACCATAACGAAGACTAGATAACAAATATCCTGGATGCCTATAACAGTAAATATTTGTCTGATTTCTTTAAGGTTTTACATGTACGCCAATACTTACTTGACGCTGATGATTTCCATTTTATCCTTTGGCATGTCCCACTTTGTACTTAGGATTTGGCCGTCCTTCAGTTCGATATGTCCCTTCATCAAAGTACTGGAGTGGAGGGTTGATACCATTTTAAGCCCACTCTTTGTTACAAAGGCATCGACACTCATCATGCTAGAAATTTGTACTGCAGCACTGAAGAATAAATAAGATATGCTATTAGAAGAACATTGATGTGTACTTAGTACTTGCTGTTTTTGTAATATACTGATTTTCACTACTGGTCCTGAAGTAGCTAGCGAACGGTCAAGGACAGGGGTATAATTAATGGCAATTTGTGATTTATTTTAACTGACGTCTATTAATCTGATACAATGATAAAATGACAGACATAAAGGGAAAAAATATATCACAAAATGTCAAGAGTTATACCTATATTCTTAAGTTTACAATAACTGACTTAGTTCGGCAACTATCTCAGGACCAGTAGCATGGACAATTGTATAGCATTGGTTGCAATTTTATTGATAAAGGCTTAATGTACAGTGGAAAGTGAAAAACTTTGTAAAGTACAATCTATGCTTTATGTAATGAAATACATACATCGTCAGATAAATATTTTCAGATAGATGAACATATTAACATACCTTGGCTGAATGTGTCCGGCTACCGACATACTACGAGGGCTGCTTCCTAGTTTACGCAGATCCATCTTTCCAGATGCTTTCAGATCAATTGTAGCTGAGCCATTAACAGTCAGATTTAATGGAAATCCAGCGCTTGTTGGTATGACCATACTGCTATCAAGGAACATGGTGTTCTGAGTAAATGTGTAGTCGTTGTTCTTGGACAGGCCAATAAGAATCTCCAGGATGTTGAAATTATCTTTATCGAGTAAGCTGTTCAAACCTCTGAAGCTGGAGTATCGGAGTTCATTGCCGAATATTCTCATATACAGCGCTCCTTTCAATTTGTCCATGTCTGATCCAAACTGGAATGGAATAAAGGTAAGGTGAATTTGTTTCAAATAAATATTTTTCTACAATCCTAAGAATCAGACTTTCATGTCGATATTGCACATGAATATACACGATTTGAGCTTCAACGAAATCAACTGATAGAGCAAAAGTATTGCACAGTTTCAGCATTTATATAATTTTCAAGTATTAAAACAATTTCATACATACCTGACCCTCAATCTTGTTCATTTTCTTTGAATCAATGCCCTTCACAATCTGTTTGGATGCCTTTTTCACGTCACTGCCACGGAAATACCCATTAGGACCGAAGTAAGACTCAAGGAAATACTCAAGACCTTCAACTCTTCCTCCAACTTCAAAGATGTTGATAGAATGTCCGAAAAGATCTACTGTCAGGTTTGTCATTGCTGATCTTGGAATGAAGGATTTTGATGACCAAATTATGTTACTTTCGACTGAGGCCCCTGTATTGATTTTGTCCCAGAAAAGAGAACCTTCATAATTTCGTGAAAACTTCCTCTTGTCCATGTCGAATTCCTTCTTCAGTATTTCGTCCTCCAGTATAGATCTGATGTTCTGTTTGTGTGGGTTTGATGTTTCCATAAGATTTGTCAAATGAGACCAGATGAAGGAGCCAACTTGATTTACTTCCTCGGCTTCTAGTGTTGTCTTAACGTCTCCCAAAACAGATTGTGATGGACATTCCATGACGGTGAGGTAAGCGGCGATTCTGAGCTCTGAATCCTCTTCTTTGTTTTTCAAGACGGACATTGGTTCCATTCTCTGTAATATGATCAAAAATGTCATTTGAATATTTGGTCATAAATAATCTCTTTATGTTTGTCATTGGTTCTAGAAAAGACATTAAAACTCAATGAACATGATACTTCTAAGATTTTTCATAACTTACATCGAGATCACATGAAGCACGTCGGAAGGCCTCTACTGCAGCAACACGAACTTCCATTGGATTTTCTTTTCTGGTAATACAGCTGTTGATAGTTGGCAGAGCTGCTGATATGTACCCGGCATTACCAAGAGCTCGGAGTGTCAGTACAACCTGCAAATATATCCAGAAATAGATTTCTGTTCTAATATCATGGTTCAGATATGCACGAGTGTTTCTAGGAAAATAAAAAGGTGCTATTGTAAGCTTCTCTGATTATATCGTATTGGGTTCTAAATTTGTGTTTTTTTCTTCTAGTTTTGCCCTTTGTTTACGTGTAGAAATCTAGCCTCACTGTCTGTCATTTCAAAGTTAACAATATCTCATATATAAGATGTAAGTACATTTTAAACTAAATTACACCTGTAGCGAACGTACTAACGGGCTAGTAATAAAGATATACAATGCAATATTAAATATTCTTACGTTGTCTATGTTGTTTTCGTCGACGTAACATCCGTATCCGATTTTATTTTCTAGCTTCAGAATTAATTCCCTTACATCTGTGTCCATTTCACATGGAGATGTCTGGCAGTATTTGTGGAGAAGCGATGTAACAGCTAACATAGATTTGCCATTCTTTACAACCAGGGACTGAAAGACAAGACATAATTGTTGTATATATATGAGATTGTCCATTGATAAATACTCTTATATATTGAATCATTGTCTTATTTCGAATTAAACACAAAGTGCCATTGCTAACTTATTCACACTGAAAAGTAATAGACTCTTAATTAAATCAATGATTTAGGAAAATTCAAATGTGTCTATAGGGGTAAATGATTGAAGAGTTGTTCACTTTTATATGATAAGGGATAGAATGAGTGTTATGTTACAGTGGACTTACGGTTACTTCCTTGATCATATCTTTTGTGGGATGTTGAATGAATGCCAGAGTTGTCATCCACATATCTGCCTCTATACCACTGACGTCATTGTTAGTGATAAGTTTGGTCATCATTTTCAGGGAAGCGCTTGTGCCAGTCATTGGAATAGCATCCAGAAAGAATTTCCTGTAACCGTGAAAAATAAATCAGCTGAAATTTTTCTAGATCGGAACTGTCTCTCATTAATTCAATTCGTTCATCATCATTCATTCATTCAATCATTATTGATATCAAATCCCAAGTATACGGTATTATGTGTGTCCGCAATGTAAATGTCTCTTATTACACAATGGTCACATTTATCGGATAGACCACTGTTGACGTTATTTATTGGCATTTGGTGACGTCGCCATATAAATGAAATATTATTGATTGTAACGTTAATACCAGTACAACGATAACATGTAGTTTTATATTTACTTGACTTTTTGGTTGTTATCAGAGCACAGGGTCCCTGACTGTACAGACTGGTATACTCTCTCCAAAGTGTCTGTGTCAACTGTTCGCAGACGGTGAACCAAATCAGTGAAGAGTTGGGGTGTCTCTGGACGAATGTCATCTTTAGTTAACTCGCATATATCGATCAACTTCCTTTCAATATCTTTGCGTGTTTCCATTTTCTTCCCAGCATCATATGAATACTCGAAATTCATGTCGGTTTTCTTGCTGATTGGCTCTGAAAATTGTAAATAAAAACAACTTTGAAGTTGCTATTTCATTATTCGATCAATATATTATTGAACAAATAAATAAATAAAAAAAACATGGATGATAAAGGAAAATTTATGACTATAGATTACAACAAAACTATTTATTACTTCATTAGATAATGGGCATGGGTTTTTTACTTACTTGCTGGAGAAATCCCTTGCATCTCTTGGACGTACTTCAGTGATTGTTTGCTCTCAGTAACTGCACCACTACCCTGTCTTGAGAATGGTCTGAGCAAATGTTGTTCCACACATGATGCTTTCTGCAGGATACCAGACTTGCTGATCACCTGTTCACACTCATGGTTGCTTTTCATCAATGGGAGAGACTGGATTTCCTGTTGAGGAAGATTTATCATGTCAGTTAACATATTCCATCTAGAAACAAATGAACCTGGTAGACTACTTTTAAAGTAACCTTTTATTTTTACAAGGTTTGTAATTAAGATATTACTCAATGTCTTAACTGTATTCAGATTTCTAACTTTGCATATTTACCACTGTAAAACATGTGATTAAATCCTTGTGTTGTGATATACATCATCTGTATTACAGTAAAAACATTTATTCAGATAATTTAAAAGGATTTGTTGTATTTGACAAAAAAAGTTTAACATATTGACTTACTGAGGGTACGTTGTATGGTGTTCCTTGAATGGCAGAAACATAACCATGACGTCTGGTGCAGCCGAGGAGGTTCTTGTGTTTCTTTATTGTAACACTATACCAACCATTTTCTTTCACGGAATAGTCAGCATCGCATGTTCCAGCAACGTCAGACTGTTAAAAAGTGTAAGGATAGTAATAAATTTATTAACTATATAACATAGCATGAAAGCAATAGTTGAAAAGTCGATGCAAAGCGAAATGTATTTTTATCTCAATAACTTAACCATTAAGCGATCACATTGGCCTAGTAATTAGCATGTTTGCCTTCCGATCAGGGGAAAGGGGGGAGGGGGGCAGGGGTTCTAATCCGACCCACGCTGCGTGTGGCTATTCCTCTCTTACGGATAAGACAGCAAAAATCGAGCACTCGTGTCAAAGTATGATACGACAGGCAAAAAAATAATGATAATAATGATAATTCATTTATCTATCCATTATTAAAAATAATATATTTTCTAAATCTCTCTCTCATTCTCTCTCTCTCTCATTTGTTTATTGTTTTTGTCTTAATTCCTATCTAATCTTGTTTGTAAATTGTAAATTGTCTGTCCATCGTCTTACTTTAATGGTAGCCTGGACCTTTGAGGGTATGTGTAACAGGCATGTGAAATAAAAAGAAAAAATGTTTACACTCTTCACTGGAACACTATGACGTCTCCATGTAAGTTAAAGATTCATGCGTGGGTCGTTAAACAACAATACAATGCAATGATTAACCATAATTATTGAGCAACCATGTATTATCGACATCTACGGGCAATTGAGACATTGGTTGTGTTAAAGTACGTGCATGAAAAAGAAATTAGAAAATTCAAAGTAGAGCGAAACCTTATGTTTTTACCTCCTTCACTTTCTGATCAGTGCTAAGATCGTCCATGGTGTTTTGAATCATCGAAAGGACACCACGTTTAATGTTAAGTACCCATGTCTTCTCTCCATCCACGGGGCACACTGATCCTATGCGACCATCTTGGAATGACACTCGAAGGGGGTGTTCTTCTAAACTTTTACTGAACTCTCTGGATGCTGAAGACAATAGGAAGTTTTCCGGCGATTCTGGGTCACGTTCGTGCAATGTTACACTGCCGACCTAGAGAAAAATGAACACAGTTATTTTTATTTTCATTCAATTTTTTTAGGTCCATCTAAGAAAAATTACATCATTGAAGTATTTTTCTCTCTCATATACTAACTCAAGCTAATTTTCCCTTCATTGCGGTAAATTTTTCGTATAAGTTTCATACAAAACAAAGTGACGTAAAACGTTTGATTGCTTATTGTCTAAACATATGTATATTGACTTATATTATGCCTATTTTTAGTAAACAAAATTAATTTTGACAACTGAATATACGTACCCTAATGGTAACTTCACATTTAGATACAATCTCCATGTAAACTTTTGCCGACATTTTCATTCCAGACTTCCCCTCGGAGGCGCCTTGCATAAGAGCTGTAGTATCCACGTCGTAATCGAATTCATATGTCGTTCCGGGTTGATATCCAAATTTGTTTGTTCCTTTAAAAACAAATACATATTCCATAATTGTCAATATCAATTTTAGTGCACCCTTTTCATTACATGAATCACTATTTGAAAGTTCTATAAAGCACGTGCTGTTTTAGTTTCACATATTTAAATTTGATAGAAGTGTATCATATTTTATGAGGTAGTGTGAAAGTAAAAGAACCTCATGAAAACATTTGAAATGTATTAAATTAATTCTAAAGAAAATTTCATGTTGCAGTAAAATTAAATCACCATTAGCAGTATAGAATATAAATTCTGATTTGATATACTGTTACGTGTTTTATCCTGGTAAATATGATGAAAAACTGGTAAATAACATGAAAAAAAATTGACATTGATAACATATCTAATATCATACCTGTACATGTTGATGAACACGTCTCTCTTGAGGCTGTGTCAATAATTGGTACTGCAAATGAAAACGAAGTTATATTCAAATTATACTTATGTTAACAATACAAAAGTTTTAATAAACTGACTGTTGCTCATAAACATAGTTAAACGCGAGAGTCTGCGTGTGTTTGTGCAAAAGAGAAGGCCCAGTTGTGTTAATTTAATTGTTCTTAATTCAAAGAATATTTTCAACTATGATTTAAGTTGCAATAATTTAGTATAGGTTGAATTGATGAGACTATTAGGAATTATTTCTTTCATACATTGTCGAAGTAATTTACTTTGTGTTTTTACAACATCAGTGTCTCAACCTCTAGAAGATACTATGGTAAATATATAGAAATCGTAATTGTCTCAATGTAATTTCTAAAACAAAATGTGATTCTGAACTAAAGCCCGATCTTAGTCTTAGAAGAGTATTGATATTTTACAAAAAAAGGATCTAGTCTGTGTACAGAAATCGGAGTGGAAAACGATCATTTTAGAATTTAGATTTTAAGACTTATTATGATACTTAAAGCGATAAAAACTTAAGTACAGAAACATTCGTTACTTTACCGACCTGCTTATGCCTTGTATATATGAGTAAAACGGTTATAACTCTAACGGTTTTACTCATATATTGGACGAATTCTTATTTTAACAAAATGTTCTCTATTGAAATTAAGTTGATAGAATATTAGAGATAAACATTTAAAACTTCAGTGAAAATAAAATTTAATAAGCCGAATTGAAAATAAGAGAAGAATTTAAGCTGCTTAAAACGTATATGCAATAGATGTAAATACAACTTACCCGCCTGGGATCCTGCCACTAAAACAGCAAGTAATAATAGTTTGGGCTCCATATTGGAGCTATGGCGATATCAAGTCACTTATTCGGATTAAATAAGTCCCGCACAGGGCTTACATTTATACGATTTTGAAAGAGTAAAGTTCAACTGAATATAGTAAATTAGTAATTATCAAATTCGAAATTTGCTGACGATGATAGACTTTGAATCTTTTATCATCGAAATATTTGATAATCTTAATACGCACATATATCGGGTACTTACCTCACATTGTGTAACAGATACAGATACAAAGATAACAGATAACTTTATACATGTATCTATGTCATCGGGTCGAGAGGACGATATAATTATTGCAACTGATTTGTTCATTTCATTAAATTTCATTTTACTTTAAAATCTTAAAATTTTAAAATTTCAAATGTATGAAAATCAGAGATACCAATTTATTAATTTACAAAAGAATTAGAAGGCAATATACAAATTTGATGAAAATTGGACAAAAAAACCCGGACCTCTGAAAACGCAGGTGTGGGATCAGGGGTCACGGAGAAGTAAGCTTTCCATGCTGACGGATCACACCCACATCGAGTAAACAGTCAACTTCAGATTTTATGGCATTGAAAAAAATCGCGTGTTCCTCGTAACCGCGGGATCCTATTTTGAAAAGCCGTCTATGTAAAATGAAGATTGGCAAAATGAGTTATATATACGACGAATCACAGAAGTACTTGCCAAAAATATGTTAAAAAAAACAATAATTTGTATTTTTGATACATTTTAATATCACGAAGTAATTCCCAATATATCAATGTTCTTCTGAAATCCATCATACAAAAATTAATTCATAGACTGACAGCCACAAAAGTTAATTTCTGTTGATACCGCGACTAGTCTTCGTTCTACGTACCTATACCCTAAAACAAAATCATTTGTTTCTCAATAATAAACTAGAAATGGCAATGTTATTTATTTCTTAATCATATTAATTAAAGTGAAATATTCAGTCTAATACTTGTAAAGCCATTTATTTGTTGCCTATAAAATTAATCTGACACAGGATCATCTACATATCGATCAGATCAAGAAGTATACGTAGCTCGTGAACCACTTGCTAAGCATGGGATTCACTTTTGTTTTTCGTATTCGGCCCACTATCACTTCCAATACGTTGCATTGTATAGAACAGTTTGCATAACAAAATCTCATCGCACTTTATTCTTTAATCAGAAACCAGATTAATAAATTAAGTATCTAGTGGGCTGACTATAGTTTTGGATACAGACAGCGTTATTTCATATATATTATTATTGGTTTTGTTTTATTCAGTTTGATTTTCACGTCTATCATCAGACAATTGAAAAGTAATTTTGCTCGTGACACAATCCTTTGTAGTGCTGCGTATTATTCTTGTTTCTTTTAACTTTCTTTTTTCTTTTATTCATTCCTTGTGTAATTATATCACCAAATTACTGTGTATATATCATCTCGATTTGATTACTTCTATAGTAACACTCGGTCATGTTGCATCTTTGTCGTATTCATACATTGTATTATGTATGAACGTGTCTGCGCGTGGTTGTTTGTCAGTTACACTAGTGATGTATATATTTTCGTCCTCATGAATGGAAATATTTACTTATTTCATTTTTATATATGTCGTTGGTCACTTCACTGATAAATAAAAATATATCCTAAATGAAATAATCTGGTGCAGCTTGAATAGATGAATGAGCAATGGAAATTATATTTTAGATAATGTATGTATGTATGTATGT
>JACSZP010019643.1:0-10616 GCA_016161895.1 Pinna nobilis
AATTTCAACCAAATTTGCCAGGGTGAACATTGGGTAATGCAGACACAAGCTTCCTAATCAAATCAAAAGAAAAACCTTGTGTTGCAATTTTTTCAAGGTTAGGCCCCTATATGGTGTATTTTGACTGGACTATATACGGGTCTGTAGTTTCTGAAAATCAATACAAACGCAAGCGGTTACATGTAAGAGGATTATGCTATTAATCCTATGCAAATTTTTAAATATTGTCAAACTCGGTGCATATTTATCATTGAACATTCTAGAAAATGTACCCGTTGGATTATATAGCGACATTCAATGAGTACATACCTACTTCCCTTTAATCATACATAATATGTTGACTTACGTATAAAACATGGCATTTCAACTCAAATAGGTTTTTTTATCGGCTTTAACATCAATAATTCGTCAAGTAGGTCTTCTAGCTCTTTATTTCGAAAGAAATTAAAAACGACAACAGGACAATGTTATACATCACCCAATAATCATTCAGATTTTCTAATTGAAAATCAGAAGGCGAAATGACTAATTTAGACCCACTGTAGAACTCAAGGGACGCCGTTACTGCGGGCTATTAGTTTGTCTTCGCGAGTTCGATCCTCGCACCAGGTGGTCGGCTGTACCCGTCCTTCGGATTAGACAGTGAAAATTGAGGTAGCGTGCTACAGAAGGTGTCGGCACGTGAAAACTCTGGGTAAATATTTAAGCCCTTCATCGGCATTCAAATGTGTATCCATATGAGTGAAAGAGTCCAGAATGAGGCATTAAACAACAACACAACAACTATAGATCTTCGACAAGAAGTTCTAAAATGTGTCAACTACGAAAACTAGAACAAATCTCTTATAATTCCTCTCATAGATAGTTAGATCTCCACCCTCCAATTCTCTCCCCCACGTCACAACAGGTTCTTATTGACATAGTCCATATTTATTGCTTCCAAAATACATATGCTGTTTACCTACAGGTAAGATTGTGATATATTGATCAGGGTGGATTAAACTTAATGAAATTCAGACATGGGTCATTCTTTTGTTTGTTTTTGATAGAGAATCGTGCTAATTTTCTTATAATTTTGTCATACGCGCGATATCGCCAAAAGGGAGGGAACTAAATGCTAAAACTGCATTGCCTTCTAATTAACCTGCATACAGATTAACTCAAAGATGTCGCTACTTAACAGTTTCTCAGAGAAAATTTCCAAAAATGCGACCGGTGTCCAATTTTCAGCATACAATTGCTAGTACATGTAAATGATAACGTTTCGGAAAAGTTTGAAGGGTTATTGTGGGTTTAAATGAATTTCGTACATGCAATACGAAGTGCATTAAATGATACAAAAAGACGCAGAGAGAGAGAGAGAGAGAGAGAGAGAGAGATATACTTTATGGTAGTGCTGTCTTGCCTTCGAATTCATGTCACGTCATTTGTGTTGATATTGCCGGAGCATTTTTTGTAAAGAATGTTAGCATTCCTATTTCCATTCGCAGCAATTTTTAAAACTGTTTCTTCCTAGTATTTTATTGGATTAGGTTCGTAAGAACTTAACATTTCAGCGGTTCAACTGCGTGCCAAGTTGACGTTAAATATGGGTATTTACAATATTTGTTAATTTATAAACTAGACAGAGACATTTTATAACTGACATGATTATTAAAATCCTTAAAGAAGAAAATCTAATATACTATTATCCTTAAATTGTCTTCCTTTTGGATCACGGCAGAATTCCACTTTAAGAGGATTCTCCGAGAGTCTTTACTTGGACCAGTGGTATTGGTCATAAATTTACAGCGCAATGCTACAGTTGATATGGAAATTTGTCGCACTGCGTCAAATCGTCCTAATACCTTATTGAAAAAACTTCTTAACTTAAATGTAAATCTCTCATTTCAAACTTTCCTTTCACCGTGGAGGCCTTCCACGGGATAATCCCAGGTAATAAATGAGTTTTGAACCACTTCTGATCTAAAATAAAATTCCTACTCGGCCTAGATTTGACTATTAAATTTTATTTTCGCACTACATATCATCACGTTTTACAGTGGTTGTAAACGCAGAGATAAAACGGAAATTATGTTTGCTGTCGGCGCATAGATCGATCACTATTTTTACAGGTATATTGAATTGAATTCCGCGCCCCTTAGTGAACACTCAATACCCCCAAACAAAACAAGCAAATTAAAGAGCCGTATTTGTCGACAAGGCTTCTGTACTGACCAGACATCCGAAGACATCACAATGGTGAGTTACCTGTATTTTGTAATTAAATAATTTCGCAGTTTGACCATTATACTTTTTTCAATTTCCACAGTTTTCCTCTCTTCATTTCTCTTTTTTTTCATCAGGCGCTTCTTTTTATTTCGATTTTCGTAACACCTGAAGAAATTCAAAAACTTTCCTCTATTCAGCAGAGCATACTGCAAGGGTTTGCCAAGGAAACATGACCTATGGTGTAACGGAAAATAACCATATCATGAAAACATTTTTTAACAGTCATCATTCTCTCTTTTACTTCTTTTCTCGATTTCAAAACACTTGAGGAAAATCTAAGAATTTTCATCTGTCTAGCAGAGCATACTTTTATTCAGGTTTTCCAGGGAAACTTTAACTCTAGTGTAACGGAAAATAAGCATATCAAATTAAAATGAAATTCTTACAGTCTTTAAAATATGACTGTCAAGTTTTCCATGCAGTTTTTGACAATTTCTAATGGTTGCAGGTTGATAATCTGTTTTTCTGCAAAAGTAGTTTGCATTCATCATTTTTTTAAAAGCCATTTTGATTTTGGATTATCCTGTAAATCTTACTTGGGCACTGCGAAATTATCGAACAAACGTAATCGAATATTTATCATTGTACAGGGGTAATATTGAAAGAAAGAGTATTGCAAGAAAACAATCAGTTATAGCATTTCACAATTTTTAAAGGTTTTACTACATTGCTACAAGATAGAAAATTAAAGTAGTTACAATCATGAACCGTTTTTATTGAATAGCGACACAAATTTAGCTCTATTAATGGAACTGTAACTATAGTACCTGCCGGGTGTTTGGTACGTAGGAACCCCGGCTCTCAGCTGCACGTAATGCAAACCAACCGGTCTTTTACAATGACTACATACATGTACATGAAGGGGCCTATATTGTATGTTATATAGATGTACCTGTTTGATTTTTACGCTGTCCCCGTACAATGTCTAATATGTAGTTGGACTTTTACATTGTATCTTCATGTCTGGTATGACTGCAGATGCATCGTGTTTTTACACTATCTGTACATGTCTGGTGTGTAGATGCACAGGGCTTTTACACGCTCTATGTGTCTGGTTTAAAGAAGCATAGTAATTTTACATTGTCTCTAAACGTTTGATGTGTATTGGCCACCGTACTCTAGTGGTTAGCGTGTTTGATGTGTATGGGCCACCGTACTCTAGTGGTTAGCGTGTTTGATGTGTATGGGCCACCGTACCCTAGTGGTTAGCGTGTTTGATGTGTATGGGCCACCGTACTCTAGTGGTTAGCGTGTTTGATGTGTATGGGCCACCGTACCCTGGTGGTTAGCGTGTTTGATGTGTATGGGCCACCCTACCCTAGTGGTTAGCGTGTTTGATGTGTATGGGCCACCGTACTCTAGTGGTTAGCGTGTTCGCCTCTGATCGCGAGGTCCGGGGTTCGAATCTACGCCGAATTTCCTCTCCCTGTCTTTCGGATGTGACAGTAAAAACTGGGATCCCAATCCACAGAAGGTGTTAAAGAACGTTAAAGAACCCTCCCTGTTCTACGACCTTAAGTGCCGAGCATAGGCAAAATTTGTCGTCCTTCACCGGTACACGGTGACGTCCCCATATATGTGAAAGATTCTTGAGCGGGACGTTAAACAACAATTCAACCAACCAGTCAACATGTCTGATTTATAGATACATCGGACTTTTACACTGTCTACATATCTGGGGTGTAGATGCCTCGGACCTATACACTGTCCGTATAAATATCTCATGCAATAAGATCGATTCTCCTGTCCCCCAAACTGATATGCATATATATCTAATCGATTTATCCCATGAAATAGTAAACTTCACTTTGTTCTTACAGCACGTAAAATACCTGTCTCTCTAAGCAACACACACCTGGGAAGTGTATTCCTTATATACATATATACATTAACATAAAAGTCTCAACTATAAAACCGCGACATTCCCTCTAACATGGTCACGTGTACTAATTTTAGTGATGATACTTCATGTAATGATTATCATGCCAATAATAATAAAAATAATAGCAGTTGCGATAAAAATAATGATATTATCAATTAATAGATAAATAAATAATATTAAAAAATAATAGTTACATAAATGATAATGATAATTACATTAATAGCAACCAGAATTACGTACTCATTGAGGAAAATTTTATAAACGAATGCAATAATTATAAGATTGAATTTGATATCGGTAATTATCATGGTAATTATGATAGTTGTAGCTTATGAATTACACAATCATAAAATTCCACAGGAGTGTTAGAAACCAACGGATTTGAAAACCGTCTAGCCGTAAAATTAGCCATTATTGTGATTTAAAGTCTTTACCTGTATACTCTCAATCTACACTTTCAACCCAATTCCTATCTATTGTATGATTAAAATACTTAACATGTAAATTCTTGACCTAAACTGCGAAAACTAGTACAAGTTTACAGCATGTTTTAACTTGACCACGCGTTGACAACGGTTTGAGGTCCACTCGAAATCGAACGTAGTATTAGCATATTAGGTATAAATCGGTACGGAGGATAAACAATATGGTAAGGGCATTTTGTCAACATATTTTTTGAATAATTTTTATGTACAGTTTTTCTTTTTTACTTATTTTTTCAAAACATGAATTGAATATGCACTTATTTGAAAGTTTGCCAATCGCTTACCAGCGAAATGAGTCGGCAAATATTTGTTTAACTTCCATTACATAATATGGCCGACCGTTAACATTAAAGTATAAGTTTGAAATCTTATTTGTTCGTAGTTTGATATACGTCTTACTAAGTTTATGTAGGCATAATCGGCTCGAGAATAAAATGATTTCACAAACGGATATGAGGTGTCTTTTTTAAAATTAGTTGCTACGTCTATATCTTAAATATTGAATCAATACTAGACAAAATAAGACCGTATCAGATAAAAAAAAATTGTTTTTATGAAATGATTAAACACAAATACATAAAGTGTACTGCTTTATCGCTTAGCTGCGTTTAATTATTTTCTTTTATCAAATGTAAGGGTGGATAAGGGCTATGGTGGAAACCTCCCTAGATCCGCCAGCTGCATGTGTTTGTTTCGAGTTACGTATATTTCCCTACAATGGTCCATACAAACTTATTTCGAATTAAAAATTGATATTGAGCTCTCTATTTTTTTCAGGCTGACCAACTAACAGAGGAACAAATTGCAGGTAAGCAAACTTACACAGTCTAATATATCATGATAATAATAAGATAGTATTGTATACTTCTGCACCGTATGCAGTGAATGTGGCTGAATACCCGACAGCCGATGGTTGCTTGGTGGCACAGTGCTCTTCCTTGGACCGGAGGTTCGAGGATTCGAGTCCAAATGGCTGGCACTTCAGTGGGTCCTTGTGCTTCGGATGAGATAAGAGAAACAGCGTTTTCTTGTCTAAGTGGTGCACGGTAGCTTAGCCATACCTCACTGCATAGGAAATGTGCTTAGCCCAGTATCAAAATCCCGACGTTTGGATACATTGTATGCGACAACAAAATTTATAGGCACAACAACAACAGCAATGAATTATGTGCATTTTATGAGTACTTAAACGCCTGGGGCCTCCGTGGCCGAGTGGTTAGCGTGTTCGACTTCGAGCCGAGGGGTCCAGGGTTCGATTCCCGCAGCGCCACTCCGCGGTTGGCCGTCCCTGTCTTTCGGATGAGACATTAAAAACCGAGGTCCAGTGTCACAGTAGGTGTTGGCACGTTAAAGAACCCTCCCTGCTCTACGGCCAGCAGTGCCGTAATTCGTTTACGAGGCATTTGTCGCCCTTCACTGGCACACGGTGACGTCTCCATATGAGTGAAATATTCTTGAGTGGGACGTTAAACAACAACGCAACAACTTAAACACCCTTCTCGTCTCTCCTTAAATGACACACTTAAGATTGCCTTATATCAAACTAAAGCCACAAAAATTAAAAAAATAATAATAAAAATATTGGAAATCGAAGTATTTCCGGCCTGCCTTTGATGAATTACTTAAACTACATTGTAAATTAAAATACATGTAGTGATATTTTTCTTGTATTTCCCCAGAATTCAAAGAGGCTTTCAGTCTTTTTGACAAAGACGGAGATGGTACCATCACCACAAAGGAACTGGGAACTGTAATGAGGTCACTGGGTCAAAATCCTACAGAGGCTGAATTACAAGACATGATCAACGAAGTAGATGCTGATGGTATGTAAACCTATCAAACATGTATATTAATAATATAAAGAATGACGATAATTACGAACACATCTACACTTACTCGCTTATACATGTACAAGGAATCCCCAAGTGGCTGTCTAAAATTACTCTGATTAGTAAGATGGTCTCCTAAATGAGAAGTAGCTTAGAACTGTGCTAGACAGACCGAGCTTTTATGTTCTATAGTGCTCGACTTCAGATCGTGGGGTTCAGGGTTTGACGACGACGGGGAATGGTTGACTTTTCCTGTCCTTCAGATGAGACAGTAAATACTAAGGTCCTGTGTCACAGTATATGTCAGCACATTTACGAACACTCACTTCTAAATGGCCAAGCATAGGCCAACATTTGAAAATTCAATTACTGGAAGTCGTTGAGTTCTCACTATGAGTGAACATTCCTGGTACAAATATACACATGAAACCAAAAGAGCCGTCTTGGGAAGATGATTGCCATCGCTGTAATGCATCTTGAACATAAAAGTCGCTAATATGTCAAAGGATTACCCCAAGATTGGTGCAGTTATTCAAGCACTTTGAGGCATTGTTTCTGAATATTTGGCATTACTACAATTTTATTACAATTCGGCACCTAGTTCATCTGCTGACTCAATTTTAATTCTTGGTGAAATGTAATGAAGGAAATAAAGCCCAGAATTAAATCATATTGCTAAACAATTAGACTTGTAAAGGTTTAAATGAACATTTTGTCGGACATTTTATTTAATTTGGAAAATCTCACCAAGTTCTGAGGCTTGTTCATCATATTTCAACAAGCCTCAGTTATATGAATTTTAATCCCCGGATAGATTTAACCAGCTGTTGAATTACTGGGCCCCGACTTTGACCATAATGAGATTTTAAGTTTTGGCTGAAAGTCTCTAAAAGAGTCCTACAGGAATTCACTTGCACTGAATGAAAAAGGAAACTTCTTAAAGAATAAACTTATTACTTATTTTTGATATCATACAAGAGTATTTTTGAACTTGTCCCTTGAATATAATACACAATTTTTACTCCCAGGAAACGGAACAATCGACTTCCCAGAATTCCTTACAATGATGGCGAAAAAGATGAAAGATTCAGACAGTGAAGAGGAAATCCGTGAAGCATTTAAAGTTTTTGATAAAGATGGCAATGGTTTTATAAGTGCGGCTGAACTTAGACATGTTATGACCAATTTGGGCGAAAAATTAACAGACGAAGAAGTTGATGAAATGATCAGAGAAGCAGACTTAGATGGTGACGGCCAGGTCAATTACGAAGGTGAGATAAATCTGTCCAAGATATTCTTGTTTTCACTTTTTATCATCCGAATCACGAATAGCGTTGACTGTGTTCGGAATTCATACCCAACCTATGGTACCAACCTAATTTATTTGAATTTGACGGTGGTCTCATAACGGTTTTGACCAGTCAACAGGGTACATTTACTCTTCCATATCACCTGACCCCACTTCTGGATGGATATCTAAGTTCATATATTTGTTCCTGAGTTTCTTGATAATAGACAATTAACTATCTGTGATTTAAGGTTACCATGATATTATTCGATATCTATTCTTTATTGAATATCTCTTTCATTTTCTTGATTTGATTTGTCGACCAGTTGACATACAAAAACTAGACAATTAATTCTTGCTAAGGATATTGAATACAATGTATTTAAACTGATTCGTTGTGTCTGGTACCTTGAAAATGTCAGATAACTAATTCAAATTTTTATTTTATTTTTTTTACAGAATTTGTGAGAATGATGACCAGCAAGTAAAATCATCGGACACATTCAGCAGGCTGAGCAGTGAAGTTCAATATTTAAGCGTCCTTATCTCATGATTTATTGTTCACTATGCAACAGGGCATAGCTGAAATCCAAAACAATATAAATGTACATAACTGAGGTATGGGGCTGTCGATAATGACATTAACACAGTCAATCATTAACAAGGTACTTTTTACACTTTTAAAAAGTCATTCTCCATTTATTTGTTATGTTCATATGATTTTAAACAATAAAACACTGAAAACAATGTATAATGTATTTGAATATTCTTTGTTTCATTAGTGACATAATTCTGGACTGGACATGATAAAACTGAAGAATTTACGAGTCTGAGAATTCTTATTTACTTCAGCTTCTCATCCAGTCAGGATTGATTATTTATTTGAGTTCTATGATGCCAACAGATTTAGTTCTTACTCGACTATACATCTACAGTTGAGGTCTTGCGTTTGAACTCGAAGGTCTAGAATTCGAGGCGGATGGGATGCGGCTGGTTGCCCCTGTCCTTCGGACGAGACAGCAAAATCCGAGGCCCCCTCACTGGTCGATGCTCAAAAGTGGAGAGTAAAAACCCAAATTTGAAGCTCTTTACCAGCAGTTCTTGACATTCCCATATAAGTGAAAGATTTTTGAGTAGGACATCAGACAAGGACTCCACCTAGTATCAAACGTATTTTTTTGGAGGACCAAATCAAGTATAAACTCACATTGGTGACGTGTACTTTTAACTTCTGAAGTGCGTATATAATATATAAAACAAATTAATTGTTGGTCTTGCTAACCCTTTCCTTGGCATCGAACAAAAATAATTATGTGGTACAGATAAAATGCATTGGAATAAGATCTTATTACAGGCTTAAGATCAAAAGGATGAGATGTAAATTCTCGGCCCAGTTGAAGATTCGGGATTTATATGTTATACATGTAGTTATGTATGATTGTGTAAACTAGCACAGTGATATAAAAAGTTTGGTAATAATGACACCAATAAAAGCCTACATTTATATATTCAAAAAAGATCTTAGAAAAGTCACCATTGGTATTATATTCAATTCTTAACATTTCGTGACATGTCCTTAATGTAAAAGTTCTTAAGAGGAAAACAAACGAAAGGGTCATTCAGTAATGTGATCTTTATAATGTTTATGCTTTTGTCAAATATTTAGAGATCATATAAGTTATTTACAATTACTTTGGCGAGCAAATGATTTTGAAAGTATGATTTATCCTTCAGTGGCAGTTTAGGAGGATATTATTTCGACTATATGATTTAAATCACTGAGAGGAACAAAATGGTTCCTTAAGTGACACTTCAGATATTTATATATTAAGGCTTCTGGTGAAGCCCACGTGGTATAGAAAATGGTATGGTATGGTATTGCTGTTTAACGTAAACTAAAGAATATTTCACTCATATGGAGACGTCACCATGATCCAGTGAAGGAATACAAATTTTGCCTATGCTCGGCACTGCTGGCCGTAGAGCAGGGAGGGTTTTTAAACCTGCCAACACCTACTGTGACACGGGACCTCGGTATTTACTGTCTAATCCGAAAGACAGGGAAAGCCAACCGCGGCTCGAATCTGGATCTTTCGATTCGCAGTCAACCACGCTAACCACTCGGCCACAGAGGCCCCGGTATAGAAAATAAAATTACAGAAGTACAGAAGGATGTTCTAAAATCAAAGTCCTAATAAGCATGACATCTTGAGAAATAATAACGATCTCTTCATGGAAAACAAATACAAATCCCTGATGGGATGTGACCTAATGTCCGGAAGGAGTCAGCGTCATTTGCTGTATACAGCGTACCCATCGCAAATGTTCCATGGAAACTCTGCGAGTTCAGTAATATGTCAGTTCAGGCTGAAAATGTCATTTGGTCTTGATTTGTACAGCAACAGTTAGTCACTGCAATCGGACAGGGAACATGCTCACCACTGAGCTATGGCAGCCATATTGATATCTAGCTCATACTATGTAGGCAATATTCAAACAAATATAAACCAGCGCACGAGTAATTGTGGCGACTTTAAAAGTTTGTTTTTATCCGTACAATGGACTTTGTTGACACAAATATGGTCGAGTTACCATTTTATCAATGCTTCGTGACAAGTAATTGGGCGTTAGTGAAATGATTTACTGCGGTCTACCTTTTGTATTTATTGGCTTTTCAATGTAACAATAACTACAAATTTGACCTACAAATTTACTTTACTTACATGGGTATAGTCCTCCTTTCCGATGGCAAAATAAAGCTCTATAAGATAAAGATTTCAAGGACTTTCGAGCAAGTATTTTATCTTATGAAAAGGTATCTGCACTTTCCAATGATATATATATATATATATATATATACA
>JACSZP010019646.1:0-10537 GCA_016161895.1 Pinna nobilis
TTTTTTTCTACGCTCCGTTGTATTCATGCCCTAATGAAACAAGAGAAATGCAAAACAATCCTTAAGTCAACACACCACAAATTTAAATATTAGTTAGTTCATAATTGAAATGTATAAAACAATTGTGCAAGTGGGTTCCGATATCAAATCCCTTATAACACTAAATACTCAAAGGTAATTTATAGATCCTTAACACGTTGCTTGTTCATTAGGAGATACGCTAACTGATTCTTGACAATGAGCACCATGAATAAATAAGAAATTAACTGCATGTCTACACAACTACTAGAGTTATCTTTCCTTTGCTCTGTTTCTTTGTTTTGATGTGTCTTATTCAATTCAATGTAAAGACAGTCATTAATGCTGTGACAATGCGACCCATCATTATTTAAAACTATCATTACCCTTTACTGTGTGTATCGACATCCTGTAGCCTCGTCTAGAGACGTTAAGTCCCTCGTCTTAGACTTAATGAATATGTTCACCTGGATGATACTGTTTTCATAGGGAATGTGACTCGATACATTATTTTGGTTGGTTGTATTGTTGATTTACGTCCAACTCAAGAATTTTTAACTCATATGGAGACGCCACTTTGTGTCGGTGAAGGACCACACATTTTGCTTATGCTCAGCACTTATGACCGTAGAGCAAGGAGGGTTCTGTTACATGCCAACACCTACTGTGACATGGGGGCATTGGTTAGTACTGTTTCATCCGAAAGTCAAAGACAAGGAATCGTACCATGGCTTGGGCTCGAACCCCGGACCTGTCGATTCGAAGTCGAACACGCTAACCACTAAGCAACGGCAGCCCCGATGCATTCTTCAAAGGCATCTAAACTTACCCAATCGTTGATTCTTTAAACCCTTTTACCTCATAGTTTTTTTTAACATTCCCTAAATTAAATAGTCTGTGCTGGGTGCCATAAAACTTAAAATATGTTTACGTCTGAGAATGTTATCAACAACACTTTCTCAAACAACTAAATTTCAGTAACCAATTGAGTTGAGAAAATTCTGACGTAGGAAAATTCTTTACTTTGAAATAAGCCTTGGTAAGGACACTAAATTTTCATATGAGATATTTTTCTGTATAACTCAATTAGGCGACAGTTTATATTATTCATCCATTCATATTTTGTAGTTTTAGAATATTGTTATTCGTAAATTACCGAAAAAAAAGCCAAAACCTTACAAAAATTGAATGAACATCAATAAACATCAAAGAGAATAGTCATGTGCATTTTCGTAAAAACTTACTATTTGTTAACGTGTACTCTCTTTCCAATTTCCGTTAAGTTTTCAAACATATTAAAATTTTGTCAATATTTGCCGAAACAGCTGTGAGGGGCATCGAAATAAAGGTATATCAGTGGGAGAATCATACAGTTTGTCATTAAGGTTTCTAGAGTTTCAGAAGAATCATGGATATTTTTCAGGGAATCATCTTTGTAACATTAGTCTTCCTCGCCTTTGAAGGTTTGCCAAAAATGTTCTTTTCTCGTTTTCATAACATATGTTTTCCCATTGTTAATCTGTACTTATTTTTGCATACTTTTATTTTAACTCATCGTTGTCGAGCTAAAATATAATAATAATCAACATATAATTCAGTAATGCAATCCTTTTTTTAAAATGCATACCTTGCTGTCGATTGGCAGCGACTCTGTACCAGTAAGGTATAATACCTGTCTTCAGGTGAATCTTGCTATAGTATACAGGTGAGGGATCAGAGTGGCCATTACACAGGTGTGTTGTTTCACAACGAACAATTATTTTGACGCTGAACTTAAATTTGCGGAACTAAGGGAGCCGTAAATAGAATTATGCTAACAGAATGATATGGTATGGTATTATTGTTTAACGTCCCACTCAAGAATATTTTACTCATATGGAGACGTCACCGTGTGCCGATGAAGAGCCACAAATTTTGCCTATGCTCGGCACTGCTGGCCATAGAGCAGGGAGGGTTCTTTAACAGAATTATAATTACAGCATTTTACCAAACACGGTTCTTAAGAATCTTGTTCCTGTTGACATTAATGCAATCAAGCTTATATTTTTACATAGTTTACTTTTGTAGTTCTGCATAGATTCAAAGAGATGATGTAGCTATATGTAGATTTACATAAGAATTCTTTGAAGTCGTCATTATTTGTGTTGATTTCCTTTGTTTTAAGGGGATGCGTATCATCATCACCATCGTCACCACGGGATCAAGACTCACAAATCGAAAGGTAAAGTACATCTTACAACAGTACAGTCTAAACTACCACAGTGACCTACTGAATTAGGGGCCTCCGTGGCCGAGTGGTTAGCGTGCTCGACTTCGAGCCGAGGGGTCCGGGATTCGATTCCCGCAGCGCCACTCGGCGGTTGGCCGTCCCTGTCTTTCGGATAAGACAGTACAAACCGAGGTCCCGTGTCACAGTGTGACGTCTCCATATGAGTGAAGTATTCTTGAGTGGGACGTTAAACAACAATGCAACAACAACAACAAGCTACTGAATTAAAGATATTTCGATCTTATTTGAGTCATACATAAGGTCCCCAAATTTCCTACATAAATCAACTAACTAAAAAGACCACCTGCTACTAGTGATCCTTTGTCCCTTACAAATATTTCCATATTTGCGAATTACTTTAAAAACATCTACCCCAGTGGATGAAAAAAATCAACCGACTTACAGACGAGTTAATAGCCAAAGATTTATACGTGACCGGATGAGAACGCCATTTAAGAAGTTCTACGGTCGTCAAGAGACAGCAGACAATATCTGTTTAGCTTGATACGACGTTTGACCATGCAAAACAACGGATATGACTCCAGCGTTGTGCTGATTTGACTACTGTTTTAAATCAAAATTGAAGAGTTTTGCTGACAAGCAGATGCCTTCTTTTCTTGAGCACCTGATCTCCTTTTTAAGGGTTCACTTTCGTTCTTAAGTAGGTTTTCTTTCTTTCTTTCTTTCGTTTTAATTCTTTTTCCTGGATTTGAATCTCTAAACGTTTGATGAATTTTGAATACGAAACTGCATAGTATGGAAATCATTCATGTACCACGTGATACCTATAATGTCTGTGAGGGACTGGTATCTCCACAGCCTATGGAACATAAATCTTTGAATCCTTCCGCTGAAATGACGTTAGCATGGGATATCGTCTTCTAGCGTACTTTTGTCACTAATAGAAACAGTAGTCCCGCACAAACGTTATGGGATATCACGTGCTACAAGAAATAGTTCCATAGTTCATCCAACTAACATCCAATTTTTCTTAAACTAAAGTATAGAGATTGGAAAGTAGCTACACAATTCTTGACATAGCCTGAGGATGGTATAACAATTCAACCCTAAATAAAGCAGGGTACTGGTGGAATCAAAGCCAGCAATAGTGATTACTTTTTTTTAAAGTAGCATTTTAAGTCCAAAGTTCTGAATTCAAATACATTTTAATTGATTTTTAAAATGGCAATCTGCCATGACTGTAGATAATGACCAAAAGCGACTATTGATTAAGCGTAGGAATTTGTATTGGTGTATTAAATGTGAACCATTTAGTCCTATTCACATGGACATTGGGAAAGCACTTTGGAGCAAAATAATGACCCATAGCCCACTGTACTATTTTTACGATTACTACGCGGATTTGTATACAAATGTTGCCAGAGCTTCAACAAATCGACGATCGGATATTTCAGAGGTCTTAAGAACATTTTTAAGAGGCAATGTTTTGTGACATAGAACGATGGCAATTGGCCTTTTTACAACATAATTAGTCAAGTTGTTACATTTATTATATTCATCATGTATGGTGTCTGAGTTATCATTTTGAGGTATTTAGCCCAATCAAACTAACGATCAAAAACATATGCCAAATTCACAAACAATATCAATGCTATTGACAAAAAAATCCTTACTTTGTTGGCCTTTGTTTTCAAATAAAATTTATACAAAATGAAAATACATGTACTTCAGATAGTTAAAATACATGTACATGCTGATTTCCTTTCTTTTAAAGGGCATGCTGTAAAGAAGGGTCACGTCAAAGTAAAAGGTAATATCCAGCTTACATTTCAATCTAAAATGAACCATTTTAATTTATCGGATTGTTATTACTTTGTACGTATCATTTTACAACAAGAACAAAACCTTTTTCTGCTTTAGCTCTTTAGATATAAATGTATCCACAATATTAGAGGTAAAAAACATTAGTCATTTACGGATGAATAACATTTTAATCTTGTTGGATGGGACATGTTTGTGCAACACGCAACACATATAAAGTAAGAGAACAGTATTTAGTGTGTTAGATCAAACAATTAAACAAAGACGTTATTCATAAAGAAATGGCAAAAAATCTCTGTATGACATTTTATTGGTTTTTTTAATCATTCAAAATTTGTCAAAATTCCTGATTGGCCGATTGGAAAATAATAGTTGAAATGTATTTTTTAGAGTGATATTTTGCTACGTGAAAAATCGCGATGAAAAGTATCAAACTTCTTTGATTCATTAGTACTTATATATGTGCATGGATTTCATTACCGAAAATAATCAAATCAGAGCAAGTTCTTTATAAGGATGCAATGTGCAGACGTTTCTAACTAATAAAAAGCAGGAAGAAACTATTTTAAACAAGTAGATGCATTATTTCAGAACAGATCAGCTGAAGATTAAACAAATACGCTTCTATTCACTCATATAAATGTCAACCCAATCATCCCTGCAATGTCGCTATCTGGGCCAAGGTATGACAATAATACTACATGTATTATAAAAAGAAGGTAATACGCGATATGAGGTAAAATTTACATTTTTTCGCGAATATTTAAATCTGTTGTTTTATTTTTTTTTGTTTTTGAAGAAATGTGTCAGTGCACGGCCAGCGGGGATCCCCATTATTACACCTTCGATAAACAGCGGATCGATTTCCAGGGAGTTTGTAAATACACGTTGACCAAGACCAAAAGTGACCGCGACAGGTGCGCGTTCAATGTTGAGGTCAAGAATGAGCATAGAGGGAAAAAAACAGCCGTGTCCTATACCAGACTGGTGGACGTGAAAATTAAAGGCGATACGATACGTCTGCATCAGCAAAAGAAAACATACGTATGTAAACTTAACACATAAAATTTCAATGGCGGACTTACGCGTTGGCCCGGATTACCGTTATAATTCTGCATTTATTGACACCTTTCTATATCTATGGGCACCTTTTCGATTTTGAGTAAAGAAATTCAATATTCTGTTAAACCATAACACAAAATATAGCAAGTTGAATATTTAATGCTAGCAAAGTGGAAAAACATTTGCACACAGACCGGAAATTGAACCCAAGACCTTCCAGACACTAGCAGGGCGATTGTACTGACTGTGCTATTGGACTTTCGGTGTTAACTTCAAATCGGAAATATAGTTGAGAAACATTTGTCAAAGCTCGCTTGACTAGTACGAACAAATGCAGGATTATATCGGTAATTCGGGCTAACTCGAAAGTTCCCAATCTATAACAAAATATGATGAAATTTGCGCAAAATTCATAATATTTCATTCTGCATGCATTACTGGTGGTAAGAGTTGTTAGGAAGTTGTAGGAAGAGAAATATTCAACAAAGTTCAAACTACTACAACCCGTGGCGATAAGAAGTGTGTTCACCGTATATGTAAGATAAATGTATGAATCCGCAATGTAACAAAGTTAATAGATAGGTAGCAGCTCTTCGTTTGCCTAGCATTCAGAATATGAAGGGAAAGTTATGGGTTATTCACATATGTTTTAAATAGCCCAACAACCCATGTCAGGGAATGCACGTTTGTGATAATTTACTGCCCCTTGACCTTAAATGTCAAACATTGCCGATATTTCAAGTCACTCAACTTTATTCGATAATGTTACAATATTATTGAAATCGTATCGAGTGTCACGTTGACCAATAAAAAACAACAACGAACATCATATATAATTTTGAAAGTATACAATGTGTGTTCTGCATCGGATCACTGGCAGGTATTATTGATTTGAAGAAAATTAAAATGTAGTATTGTAAGTGCTTAACACAAGCCATGGTTAAAAGGTTTTCATCGATATTTGGTGATGTCGCCATAAAACTCTTTAACTTGACATCAAAACAGTAAAACAAAGAAAAACATGTGTCTTACCTTTAACAGTTCAATCTTTGTGTTTTCTGTACATTGTCCTATCTGGTATTTAATCAGTAAATAATGCAACTGTATTCATATACCATTACAACATCCAGCTGATTGAGTCTATATATGTTTTGCTCTAATAATCCCGTCCATTTAACGATTACCATTTAAAATCTTTAAAATTTGACTTTTTTAAGTCCGATCTGTTCAAACTACATGTCAGACATCTCAAAGACCCGTTTACGAAGTTCTGATCTGATAACTAGCTCTACTAAGGTGTCCTTTAAAGTAACATTGCGCTGTATTTAGATCAATTCATTTATAAATCACTTTTGAGTGAAGAATTTAAACTAGACCAAGATTTTAAAAACCGGATACGTATTGTGATAAGAACGACGTCTATAATTCTTACTACCCATTGTATTCTATCATTTTTTTTTCAAAAGGGAATTGGATCCGGAAAGTAATTTAGATAAACATGAATTTTATAGGTTATTGTGTTATCCATATCTGTGTCGTTTTGGATGAAGTTAATAAATAATCTTACCTTAAGTTTTATTATTAATCCCAACCAAGATAATTTAAATGCATAGTAATAATTTGCACTAGAACCTCACATAAAGACCGCTCACAAAAAGGCTGCGTTACGATCAAACCATCTTAAAATTCAAAGCAAGTATTACCCCACACTCTCTGATTCATATTTGACCAGTTTTGTTTTGCTCCCTTTCCTCAAATAATTCTGAAACATAAAGTGTGTTTATGATAAAAATGGTGCACTTGTTATCATAAAGAGGTCAATTTAATTACGGATTACTCCGTTTACCTGATCAAGATATAGGTTCACGGCAGGTGCGTCCCGACAGGGGGATGCTCGTAGATATAGCCAGAGGTCCTTGTTTGTCCAATTTCTTCACTTTGTCGCTTATAGGAGTTATGAGTTTGATCGATTTTCGCTTTCTTTTCAAAGGTTTTTACTCCGATCTAGATACTAGAAATCCGGAAAATTTCGCGGAACTTTATTTTGGCGAATCGGTAGCTATGCAATTATTCGCGACACTATATTTTCGCGCCTGTGTATTTTGAGTATGATACTTTATGTTGTATGGTGCATGTTAATTTCAGGTTAGTATATTAAGCGAGAACTTTATTTTCGCGAGTAAGAGCTCTCGCGTCATTACGCGAAAATAAAGTTCTCGCGAATAAAACTGGATTTACAGTACTAGGAAGAGACATTGAAAAAAAACGCATTTTTCTGTATACGACTTATAGTTTTATGATGACTCATATTGTTAAACTGACAGGTGATATATATGTATTCTTGAATACAATTGCAGAAAATCGGGGGTTTAATGCCTTAGGAGACACAGTAGGAGACCATATCACGAAAAGACCAGTCATAACACTAGTACGGAATACAGGGACCCAAAGTCCTAATACAATAATACTATGTTCATTCTTAATCCATACACAAATAATCAAAATCAGTATATAGATGTTAATTTGTATTTTGTCATATATTTGCAATAAAATAACATTTGTGATTTGTAAAGCCTGCGTCTGACCAAATGAGTGAAGACAGATCATTCAAGAAACATATTCTTTTTCAATGTGTATGAGTGTTGTCGCAAAACTTTCTTAGCAATATGGGAAAATGATATTTTCTGTTAAAGTCACTATGTCTTACCTCTAAAATTAGATAAGGGACTTTCCGTTCAAAAAAAGCATTCTATACCTTGATGGGTCGTTTCCGAGATACCGTTACAGGCCTTTATCGATCATGTAATTTTCATCACCACGTGACAAAATTCTTGGCACATTTGGACAAAATGGCGAATCAAGCTCTCGCTTCAAAAACGGGTGTTGAATAACAGGACTTTTTATTGAACAAGGTGCCTATCCCGCTTTTTTCAATAACACAGACTTCATTAGACTTACAGAAGCCGCCTCCGATATTAATTCAATGTCAGAACAGGGATATTCCGAACTAGATCGTGAAATCGAAGGTGCGCTGAGGTTCAAGAGAATGACCAGATGAATAAGAATGTGTTCTGTGATATATCATCAATAAAAATACTTAGGCCTATACGGCTTATTTTCTCTTCTTTGAATCTCATTTATAGCCTAGCGCCACGTACCGATGCTTACTCCAAAATATTAAACGTATCTCCCCAACGATGATTCATTTCGTATTTGCCGCTAAGAAAGTGCCTAGAATTTTTGGCAAGCTGGTGATCAGGTGCATTATAGTTGCGGAACCGTTCCGGATCTCAGAAATACCCTATGAAGAATATTATATACGCACAATCGAGCCTCGTATATCCGGATTTCTATAATCCGTATGCTTCACCTTCCGGACAAAATTACATGGGAACACAATTTTTAATTTGTAGGATATTAGGCCTATATGGTTGTTTCACGTCCCATTCAAGAATTTTTAATTTGTACTAGTCATCACAGATCTATGTGTTATGTCAGTAATCCGAATGTCTCATTTATCCAGACATTTTGCTTAGGAACGAAGACATCCGGATTAAAGAGACCCCACTGCACATGTAAAAATTAATTGCGTAACATGTTCACTTGATACTTTTCAATAATCGATATTTTTATTAAAGATATTTTGAAGCAATATTATTTTCCCTAGCATTATTAAGTATCTAGAACGTTGCTCTCAACATGTATGTAGTAAATTTTAATTGACCAACAAACATACATGTTCTTCTCGTCGAAGCTAAGTGAGATTCACGGTAGAGATTCATTAGCTCTATACGAGTGTATGTTTTATAAGAAGTTACATATTTGTCTATTGTTATACAGTAGAGTCGGTCTATAACAAATCGGCTTAAAGCGAGTTTAGACCTATAAAGAAAAGGAATTACATCCCCGAACAGAGTTACTATATATCTATATATGCAGTAAATTCTGATGCTTAAAACGAAGGAAGCCTATAACAAAGTCAAAAGTCAATCCCCTTTGACTTCGTTATAGACCAACTCCACTTTACTATATATATGGAATTTTCTAAGCCGCGGGAAAATTACGTGGAGTTAGTTTCCATCACCACTGGAGATACTGGTACCACCTAAACGTTATCGGATATCACGTGGTACATACTATTTTTTCCATTAACACAGGCATTTTGTTCCTATTGCAGGTCAACAAAAGAATTGTAAATCTTCCTTATACGGGAAAAGGATATAAGATATTTCTTTCGGGGAACAACGTGCGTGTTGAGACCGATTGCCATGTGTTGGTCGAATGGAATGGAAATTTGGCGGTCACTGTGTCGGTACCTGCTAAGCATGCGCAAAACCTAATAGGCTTATGTGGTTCCTGTAACGGGAAAAAGGATGACCTAAAAACAAAAAATGGAAATGACGTTTCTAAGAGACGAAATTACCCCGATTTGATTGGTGACAGTTACAAAGTAAAAGATGACAGTGACAAACCTGACACGCAGTAAGAAATTAATTGTCACGTACTGTATATGGATCAAATGTTAAAGCATTGTCATACAACTCCCTAACTGAGAAAGAGAGAAGAAACGATTAATAGATAGACAGACAGAGAGACAGACAAACAGACAGAGCGGACGGACGGACGGATCGATGGACGAACAGACAGACAAACAGACAGACAGACAGACAGATAGATAGATAGATAGATAGATAATCAGATAGATAGATAGATAATCAGATAGAGAGATAGATAGATAGAAAAAATAGTTAGTAACCATTAAAAGAGAAATGCAAATAACGAATTATATAACATGCATGTTTAGGTGTGTCGACCGATTTGAATCCGATACTTTTTGACTACATTACTTTTTACACTCCCTTTATCAGCTGTAAGGTCTCAAAAGCGCCAAAGAAGTGTACGAACAGCATGAAGTCACAGGCGGCCAAACCAAACATATGTGGACACTTAAAACCATCTTCTAAAAGTAAAAGTCCTTTCAAGAATTGCATCAACCATGACGCCAACCTAGCTCAGGCAATGTATGACAACTGTCTATACGATTATTGCTTATATAAGGACATGCCGGTCGATTTGCAGGATGCCATCTGCGATGCAAATGCGGCTTTTGCTGAACGATGTGAATTGGAAGGATTCAAGATTAAATGGAGAACGAGGTCATTTTGTCGTAAGTACATATCTACGTGATGCCAACATAACAAACGTTAGAATAAGATGTTTAAGAAATCCCTCATTGTATATATTGCAGTTCCCCTTTTAAACTTTTTTCGCAAGAAAGCCTTTTCATTCGCATATATTCACTTCCAAGACCATCATTAGGACTCCAAGATGGGACCACGCCCTATCCTTGCTCAGTCAGTGGTTTTTGGAAACTGATTTTTCCATAATATGCAATACAATATATAT
>JACSZP010019654.1:0-15062 GCA_016161895.1 Pinna nobilis
ACCCAGATTATGTGAGAAAGTTTACCTGTTTACTTATGGATGGCTGTTGGTCTCTTCCCGGGTACATTTATAACTGGGCTGTCTTCTCCACCAATAAAAACTGCCCACCAGCACATGACTGAAAGATTGTCAAGTGTGGCATAAGCAAACAAACAAATGAACAAAGATACTAACCACTAAGCCACAACAGTCTCATCTTTATCTGTAAGGCAAATAGTTATTATCTATATCAATTTCATCATATCTGCGATTTCGAAATTGTCAAACACATTTCATCAACCTAGTTGATTTATCATTATCATATATTAAACATCACTTAAACTGTACAGCCACTTGAGATTCAGAACTGTTTGATATACATGTATTTATATCTTTACTTTAAATCTTACTTAAATTTTGTGTTCCTGTGGAAAGTCCAGTAGAACCTAGCTCAAGTGACTGTTGTCTTGAAAGATCACATCTTCAGAGAACAATTTATCACATCAGCATTGAAACAGAGCCTGTCTTAAGACACCACCTTGTTTTTTGAGAATTTTTTCCACAGCTATAGCAGTGTTCTGTCATGTCTACTCCTACTATTCATGGAATGTTTCGTTATTTCCTGACAGCAGGTGCCAATGAGGAGATTGTATCTGACTTGAAGAAAAAAATCAAGGACATTGAAATGGACCTGGAGGTATGTTGATTCTTTTCAGGTTATTTATTGTTTAACGTCCCACTCAAGAATCTTTCACTTATATGGAGATGTCACGGTGTGCCAGTGAAAGGCAACAATTGTGGCCTATATGCTCAGCACTTATCACCATGGAGCAGTGAGCGTTTTTGACACCCCCTGTGACATAAGACCTTGGTTTTTACTGTCTATTCCAAAGGACGGGGACAACCAACCAAAGCGCAGCATGGATTCAAATCTATGACCACACAATCAGAAGGCAAAGTGCTACGACACTTTGAGACCACCACATGTTAGTCTGTCCAGTATCAATCTACAGCACTTAAACTTTATTGAAGAGACCACTTCACTAATCAGACCAATTTAAGCCAGCCACTTTGGTGGTCCAAAAAGTGAAGGTCCACTATACTCAGAAATTGTTGCTCTTGGTTACACATATTTTTGTCCTTTTGCATCAGAAAAAGTATTCATCTAATAATAAACTCCCCTTTGAAAGGGAAGACCTATCGTCTCGTGGTTTGCATGTGTGTGTAGCTAGAATATTCTGATTTCATTTTGAATTTACTCTCTCATCCAAGGGCATTCTGTGTATGTGCTTATTTTTGTGGTACTCCGATATTGGCAGGCCTTTTTCTGTAGTTCTCATGAAGCCGATATTCAACCCCATTCCCAATGCAAAATAAATGTGTTTTTTCCAATTTGACCAAAAATTCCCAATTACTGAAATTGATGTCTTTGTATTTCACTGGTATTTACCAGTGATGAAGAGTAAATGCATTTAAAAAGAGTTTCCATACAGCATTGTACAGAAAGTAGATGATATGACGTGTAAATCACTTTTCCAAACTTAGCTCCTTAACCCCTAGAATCTAATGGACCCCTCCTCTTATCATTGATTTAGGCAAACCCAAATGTGTCTTTAGGGATGAATGGGTTAACACCAATTTGTGTTAACATTTCCAATCTTGTTGCCGATGGTATTTTCCCAAAATTGATAGAAGGCCTGATTGGTGTCCTTTGTGCTGTCTTTATTGCACCAATTCAAGTGCAGTGGTAAAATTTATACAGTCAGCTTCGCTTATAACAAATGCATAGGGACCAGTAAATTGACTATGTTATATCAAGAGTTTCGTTGTTTTAGGTTTTATACACATTAGAGGTAAACACAAGGGGCTTAGAGATATTGTTCATTATTACCAGAAATTTGTTATTCCTGACCTCGTGACTCTCAAAGTTCACTGTACATATGTTATGGTCATGAGATTTATTCTGTAGGTTGGAAACTGGCAACCAAGGTTCTAACAAAAATATTTCTTTTCTGAGTATCAATGTAAAACATTCACGTACCACGCAATATCCGATAACATTTGTGTGGGACTAATTATCTATTTGTGATGGAATGATGCTAGAGGACATTATCCCGCACCAACAATATTTCAGATGGAAGATTATGTACAGTTACATTCCATCACCATTGCAGATTGTTTTTCATTTACATGTAGTTTATTTTATTCAGCTTTCAATCCTGGAAAGTTCTCAAGTTTTGTTGAGATATAAATTGTGCCAGTGAATATTTACCTGTAAACTTTAAGTTGTGACCTGGGGTCATTCACTCTGCACTCTGTTATTTCTGTATTAAGGGTACATGAAGATTATCACAAGTTTAAATTGGCTTGGCTAAATCCAATTTATATTAAGTGTGTAGGGTATCGGAGGTTGTTTCGTTGTTTTCCTTATTTTCCTATTTAGAGTCTGATTTGGGGAGCATCAATTATGGCTATACAGAGATTGATATATAACACTAAAGGTTAAGTTAGTGAGTTTCTATTTAGATCTAAAGTTTGTTTCGGTATATCTTGTCGAATAATCCAACAGAATCCTATAAGTTTGTTTCATTGTTGTGATGGGACATTCGGTGCACTTGGAAGAATGAGAAATATATTAATCACCTTCCAAAAAAGCCCAAGGATATCTATCTATAGTTTCTCCCCTGTCTGTCTGTCTGTCCGTCACACTTTAGTTTGTATATGCCCATTTTAATTGCATTTCGGTGAGCTCAGGTCACTGCGACCTATCGTTACAGATTAGAATAGGTCTAACAGTTTTTCAGTTTTTTTGGCTGCCACTTTTAAAAAAAAATATGATGAGCCTATTAAGCCACGTTTGCTCTACTCTTGTTCAGACTTTTCTTCACTTTTGATACGGATGTTGATCTTATTTTTGGTATATGTTTGTATATCAATGGAGAATTAAACACTCAGGAAAAAATTCTAAATGCTTAGAGCTTCTAGTGACATTTGTAGACCATTTTATTTATGAAATAAACAAAACAAAAAAACACATTTTTCAGGAGAATTTTTACATTTCTTCAAAGATAAGGCTGCCTTTTACTTACTTTTCACATTAATAATGTTCAGTTTTCTGGACCCATTCACTACTATTTCATGTATGGAATTGATTTTTGGTATGTGAGTACAGGTGTAAGTATACTTTACCAATGATACCTTTTTTTCAAATAATAAGGTGGAATATTAAGAGTGGAAGGCTAAAGACGAGTGTCATATAGGCATGTATATACTGGGGGGGGGGGGGGGGGGGGGGGGGGGGGGATGGAGAATTAAACACTCAGGAAAAAATTCTAAATGCTTAGAGCTTCCAGTGACATTTGTAGACCATTTTATCAATGAAATAAACAAAACAAAAAAAAAACATTTATCAGGAGAATTTTTAATAAGATAATTTTTAAGAAGATAAGACTGCCTTTTACTTATAGTAAAACCACATGTATTAACCCCTGGTACATGTATGTATTTACCAATAACTAAACTAAAACAAAATTCAGTATATTTTTGTGTAAATCTTGGATGTGTTATGTTTTGTAGAATTTCAAAAAGTCTCGTGATGAGCTACAAGAAAAGCTTCAGGACAGCAGTGAAGAAGAAAGTCCAGAAATTCAGGAGGACATTGAGTTTCACGATGCTAATATCAGTGGGCTTACAGAGGAAGTAATCAAACTTAGAGGTATGGATCTATTGATTCCTCATTTTTTGTGAGTACCGTAGTTAATTCCGTGATTTGGCCTTCTGTATCAAATCGTGAGATCTTAAAATCATTAATTACCACCCTGCCAAACTTAAATTTTACATTCTCAACATCATTTTCCTGATTCCAAAACACAACATGTTTTATCTGATAGCAAAGGTATGACATATTAGAAGAGGGTCTTAGTTTTTTTATGCCCCTAGAAATTTTTGGGGGCATATTGTCACCACCTTGTTCATCCGTCCATTTGACTGTGCATGCATCCATCCAGTTCCATATCCCCTAAACCCTTTCATTAGTTTTTTTTCAATCAAAAAAATAGTTTTCAAACTAATTTAAAAAAAGAAATATTTTTCATAAATAATCAAATTACTAAACTTTGATTTACCTACAATCTTTTAAAAGAATATTTTGTTTGCAACAATTAGTAATTCAAGCAAAGGATTTTTGATATTTCAACAAAATGGCAATTTTAGCAAAGAGTATTTTATAGGAAACATTTGGCAGTTCAAGCAAAGAAATTTGGATGAACAACAATTGGCAATTCAAGCAAAGAAATTGTTATTTGCAACAACTGGCAATGCTAGCAAAGAATTTTTTATTTGCGACAACTGGCAATCAAAGCAAATCATTTTTATGTGCAACAACTGGCAGTTGAAGTAAATAATTTAGCAACAATCGGCAGTTTAAACAAAACTTTTTTGACATTCAACATTTGAAAGCCCAGCAAAGAATTTTATTTTTATACAAAGCAAAGAAAATTGTTAAGCAGCAGTTTGCAATTTCAGCAAAGAAAAAAATTTGTTTAACAACAATTGACAATTTCACCAAAGAGTTTTTCTCAAGCATACCTGATAATTACAGTAAAGAAATGTTTTATAAGCAACATTGGAACTACAGTGAAACCTTGCTATTAAGACCACCCAAGTGACTGACTAAAATTGGTATGATTAGTGAGGTGGTCACCTTATTACAGGGAACCTCACTATTAAGACCACCCAAGTGACTGGCTAAAATTGGTCTGATTAGTGAGGTGGTCTCCTAAGTACAGTAGAACCTTGCTATTAAGACCACCCAAGTGACTGGCTAAAATTGGTCTGATTAGTGAGGTGGTCTCCTAAGTGAGGTTGAAATAGCCTAAATAATGATAAAGAGACTAAATTTTGATGATCTTTAGTAGCAAGGTGGTCTCCTAAGTGAGACAAGGTTCCACTGTATTTCATATACACGTGATGCACTATTACATTTGTGCGGTACTAGTATCTCCAATGGTGATGGAACATAACTCTAACTAATACAACCACTGAAATGACATTTGTGCATGATATCGTTTTCTCCTGTCATTTCATCGCTAACAGAAACAGTAGTCCCAAACAAACTTTATGGGATATTGCATGGTACATGAAATAGTCCAGCTGACAATTCCAGTAAAGAATCTTTGATTAGCAGCGATTTGCAATTCAAGCAAAGAAATCTGTGTATGTTTTCAGAGGATCTTCAGAAAATCAGCCCAGAGGAGTATGACTTAGCTGCCAAACAAATGTTAGAGGAGGCCCGACGGGTAGCAGAGGAAAAAAGGAGGGAGGAAGAACAACAGAGAGAGGAAGAGATGAAAGTGAAAAGGAAAGACAAAAGGCAGAAAGTCATAGAAGAACTTATACAAACAGAGAAAGATTTCCTGCAGAGTTTACGATTGTGCTTGGAGACATTTTGCTCTCCAGAAGCAGATAAGGTGTGTTATATTTTGGTACAGAGAAACCTCTCTTAAGTGACCACTCATTGAAAAATGATTTATCAAAATATTCTCAAAATGAAAACCTGTTATGACAGACAACTGCATGGGCGGATCTAGAGGGGGGTCAGGGGGGACCCGACCCCACCCCCACCCCCCTTTGGCGATCAGAATTTTTTTTATTAGAGAGAGTGTGTTATATACGTCTCTGGTTATTAAAAGGTATGACAACTCATCAGCTCCCGGGGGCTCTATCGCCACCCCTGGACTACCACTGAGTATCTCTAGACGGCCAAAGCATAGTATATCAATAACTTATGCGCAATTGAGTTTTTAAAAAAGTGATGGAATTTAAGGGAAAAAATCCAACCCCCTCCTTTGAAAATTTTCTAGATCTGCCTATGAACTGTCATGAAACCACTTGTCTTGAGAAACCACTTACAGAACACAATTTTATTGAATAATACTCAACATGACAACCTTTCCTGAGAGACTTCTCCAGGGCTGGTCCGAACGGTGGCCTGCTGTCTCCTACAGTTTTCATATTTTGCAGGACCATTATTCACATGAGGTGTCTGGATAATTTTGTTGTTTTTTATGCTGCCCCCAAAAAATTGGGGGAGTATATAGTCGCCGCTTTGTCCCTCCGTCAATCGGGAGCCATATCTCCTAAACCCTTCATGTATTTAGATCATACTTACAAAATATAATCACCATGACCCTAGCTTGTGGCCCACCTTGTCTCATGGTCAAAGGTTAAAGGTCAAGGTCATTCTCCAATTAGGAATTAGAATCTTATTATGTCCATATCCCCTTCCAGTATTGAGTGACCTGGATTATAATTCACACAAATGTTACTCATGACAAATAGGTGTTCAGTGACCTTGACCCAAGGTCAAGGTCATTCTCAAATTTGAAGTTTGCCTCGATTATAGTTAGCCTCAGGGAGTATGCATCAGTTTACTGATTGCCTTGTTTTTTCAGATATTGTCAAGATGACAGTAACCTGGCTAGGTTTTTTTTTCTACCGTCTGCATATAGAGAACATGTCCGCAGACAGGGACATCTTTTTCTACATTTTGACAGTCTATGAGGCTTTTGTTTTACTTTTTTGAGTGTAAATTTGTCTATGTATAATTACAATATAATCATATAATAATATATTGCAGCATATTGAGGTTGACATAGATATTGTATTTGGCAACATGGAGGACATAGCAGACATTTCTCAGAGGCTGCTGACATCACTAGATGAAGCAGTTCAAGGGAGAGAATTTGGTGAACAAGTTATAGGTAATGTGTATGCTGTATAATATTATACCACCTTTTCTATTCTTTATCACTAAAATTATAGAATATACAGTCTAACCTGTTTTAAGAGACCATCCAAGGGAGGAGGCAAAAAGGGTCAGATATGGCAGGTGGTCTCTTAATTCAGGTGATGTATTAACTGCCTTGATTTCTTTCTTTATTGATAAAAAGATTTTTTAACGGTGAAACTTGTCATAAGAGATTTCTGTCTCTAGAAACCATTATCATTTAAGATCAATGTCATTAGAGACCACTGTCATGAGAAAACTTTTGTCTTGAGAGACCACTACCATGTCTTTTAGGACCACTGTCTTGAGAAATTAAGTCTTGAAAGACAATATTGAGAAAATAATTGATTTGAGAGACCACTACAATTAGAAAACATGTCTTGAAAGAACATCTGTCTTGAGAGAACAGTGTCTAGAAAGGAAATTGTCATGGGTAAGCATATGATTGGAGAGACTGCAGTCATGTCATGTCTCAAAATAACAATGTCATGAAAACACTTGTCTGTAGAGATAAATGACATGGGGAAATGTCTGTTTTGCAAGACAAATCTCTGGAAATATTGTGTTAAATGATTATATTTTGCAAAACCGTCTATTGAGAAATAAACAGCATTCTACTGTATGACATTTACCATATTGTATTCAGTGAATATATGCTTTACTTTGTATTTTTATGCAGGTTCTTGTTTTGTCCTTTTGTCTGAGGATATGAAGATTGCCTACGCACCATATTGTCGCAATCACGATGAAGCAATCACCCTGATGAATCGGGTAAGTTATCAGCAATCGCCTACATTGATTAGGTAGATTAACAGCAATCACTGATGAATTGGAAAAGTTAACGGCAATCACTCTAATGAATTGCATAAGTTAACAGCAATCGTTATCATAAATCCGAGAAGTTAATAGCATTCACCCTGATAAATAGGGACATTTTAGAGCAATATCTTAGATTGAACTGGTAAATTAATAGCAATCATAAAATGCATAAGTTAACAGTAATTATGATAATAAATCAGAGAAGTTTACAGTAATCATGCTGTTGTATTCAGTGGTTTCCCATCGTTTTAATAGAACAGGCTTGAAAGTGCATCAAACAGGCCAAGATTGGGATCTGGGGGTGAATTGAATAGGCCAAGAAGGGGGACCTGGGGGTTCTCCCCACAGAAAAATTTTGAAACTTAGATTTGAACCGGTCAGAAAATCGTTTGAAACGGTCAATTTGGCCACCAGCCAGTTCTTAGGGAAAACACTGGTTGTATTGGGGAACGACAATGAGTGATATTTATTGTAAGATTCTTTGTGAAAAGGGCCACAGGTTTTCAAAAGGAGGTAGAATTTTATTCTTCATTAAGGGTGTCTCCCATGTACATGTATTGTGAATCACTATATGCTGTATATGGGCCTACATGTTTGAGCTGTAACATAATTGATAATTTTAATTGCTAGGTTTTTCATTAGATATAGAATATACATAATATATGCACAGATGTGTCAGTATTGATTTTTGTAGATGTAACTTTTGACACTGAATAAAAGATGACTTATTGATTTGCCATTTTAATGCAACAAACTGTGCAACTCATCTTGTCTGTAAAGGGAGACAAATCTGTATTTTTTGCAGTATAACGAAAACCCATCTGTGAGTCAGTACTTTGAGAATATGCTGAACAGGCTAAGAGAGAGATGCGTTGTTTTTGACCTGGAGGCATTACTAATTAAACCAGTCCAAAGAATCCTGAAATATCCACTTCTGCTGAATGAATTGTTCAAGGTACAGTCTAACCTGCCTTAGCAACCCACTGAATTAAAGAAAAACCTGTCATATGTAACCTAAATGAGTGGTTCCCAAAATGTTTTTTTTCCTATATAAATCACCTGAATTAAGAGACCACCTGTCATATGTGACCCTTTTTGCTCCTTACCTTGGACGGTCTCATAAAACAGGTTCGACTGTAATATATGTCTAAAGGATCAATTCTTGTGTGTTCCGCGGCAGGAATAGAGTGGAATCATATCTAAGGACCAGCAAACATAGGAGGCCGTATCAAATGCTGTCTTGGCCCTGAAACTGAAGGGGAATTCCTTTTTCTTTCAAACAAACAATTTTTTCAAAATAATGGGTCGAAATAGTATAATAATGTAACTTATCCTGGATAGTAAAATCATTTGAAAGTAAGCGTGATATCGATCTGTCAGGGCTCAATGTAAGTGGGTTCCACCGCAAGAAGGTGAAAGTTAGAAATAAAGTGGGGCCTCTAGGGCTGAGTGGTTAGTGTGTTCGACTGCTAATCGAAAGATCCAGGTTCGAGCCGCGTAGCGCCACTCCATGGTTGGCCATCCCTGTCTTTCGGATGAAACAGTAAAAACCAAGGTCCCGTGTCACAGTAGGTGTTGGCACGTTAAGGAACCTTCCCTGCTCTATGACGAGCAGTGCCGGGCAAAGGCAAAATTTGTAGCCCTTCACCAGCACACAGTGATGTCTCCATATGAGTGAAATATTCTTGAGTGGGATGTAAAACAACAATACCATACAATACCAGTAATAAAGTAGTTAAGTTGGGAAATAGATTTAATCATTTTAAATTAACTAGGATTTCTATATATCCTGAATCAATATTAGTGGGTTTCACTGTGAGTACATCCTGATTAACAGACGTTTTACTTGTATTTACCTAATATCCTGCTTCCCATTTCACTATTTGCATCAAGTTTATGGGTTTACAGTTTATTTTCCTCTCGTTACAGTCAACAGAAACTGATCATGTGGATCATCCTCATATTTTAAATGCAATAAATCACATGACAGATGTTGCCACGGCAATCAATGAATACAAACGCAGAAAAGACCTTGGTAAGATTTCTACAGAGGACACCTCTAAAATTATTCTCATTTTGAGAACCTTGATGCACTTTATATACCTACATCTGACATATTCTTTAATTCTTTGATAAAAATATTAATTGTTAAAGAAAATATTATTACACTTTCCACCAATTTAAGCTCAAAGTTACTTTATGTGATTATGGAGAATCAGATAATGTTAATATAAAATACAGTGAAACCTCACCCATACTTGCCAAGTCTCCCCCATAAATAGGGAAACTCCTGTTATTTTTTTGTTGTTGTAAAATTTTGACAAGTTTTCGTGAAAATACAATTGTCTCTCCCCAAAAAAACTTCAATTTTCCTATTAATTCTTAGTAAAATTTAGAGTCTCCCCCATGAAATTGAGAAATCTCCCCCATAATCAGTTTTTTAGGTTGGCAAGTTTGCCTCACCTAAAGAGCACCTCACTTAGGGGACCACCTCATAATAAAGACCATCAAATTCCAGTCTGCCTACCATAATACTAGAATGTTTCAATCTCACTTATGAGACCACCTGACTAATCAGACAAATGGTAGTAAGTTACTTTGGTGGTCTTAATACCAAGGTTCCACTTTAGTTATAATTATTCAGAATGTTTTAGAAAAAGTGTCAAAATTCAGACATCATTAGATAGTAGGCATCATCAGAGGGCTTTGATATTCATGTAGCATTGTTAGTCCCTTATCAGCAAGCCGCAGGAGACCTATAATGCCTTCTCCATCTGTCAGTCATGAAATAGACTTATTCTACTGCTATTGCAGATATTCAACTAAAATTTTGTATGTAATTCCATACCAATCAGTTACATCTATTTTAAGTTTCGTTCTAGCTGACTTATTTTATACCAATCGGCTACATCCATTTTAAGTTTCATTCTAGCTGACTTATTTTAAGCAAAGTTATGGCTCTTGGATTTATACCAGATGGTCAGACTATTTTCACTTGGCAATTAAACACTTGTTCTTTTATTACAGTTGTCAAATATAAAAAGGATACAGACGAGTCATTTGGTGACAAATTAGCAAAATTAAGTTTCCATTCCTTGAAGAAGAAAGGAAGCCGATTTAAGGGAAGACTGAGTACAAACTTGGGTCTTAGTCCACAGGTAAATTTGTAAATTCCCACCTGTACTTTACATACATAAGGATTTCTAGGTAAAGAATTTTGACTCAATGGTACGAAAGTCTGGAGAGCTCGTGCCATACCCCCGGTAGCAATGTCATTCACTGTTAGTGGCATTTGTAGATAAAATTTAAACCAGAGCTTTATATTTTGAACCAGAAAAAATAGGGCTTTGATATTTCACGTATAAATTCCTCTTGATTATGGCTTTAATTTACGTCTATGGCTTGTGATCTAGTACATGTAACCTTGACCTTGTACATTGATCTATTTTTTTAAATCTTTACCCTATTTTGTATATACTTCAGTAATGTTTTCAGTAGTTGCTTTGTTTTTCTCATATAACTCTTGTTATATTTGTCTTGGTGTTGTTTTACAACATACTCGACTATCTGTCAGTCATATGGTGACGTCCAGATTTGAGTAGTGGAGAAGAAGTCCTGGCTTCACCTGTCCTCCTTAAGAAAATTGGCAAATTTTCTCAAATAATCAAGGAACAGCAGACACACACGAGAGGCTTAAAGTTTTGTGAGAATTTCATTCCAACCAAATAGTTTTCTAGTATCATGGTTAACCTTAGTTGAGATATATACTGAAAAACTAGTTATTGAGAAAAATTTGGCATGTCACATCTTGATTCTTGGACAACATTCCAGACAAAAGACGAAGCCTTCGACAAGGAGGAGATCAGATTCAGACATTTGGAGAAGATCGTCAAAGTGTTTGTCAGAGATGTCCAGAGCTACATGGAGCAGGTTCAGGTAGATGTTATAAGTTGATTTTAGTTGGTTGTATTGTTGTTTAACATCCCATCAAGATTCGTTTACTTTTACGAAGATGTTACCATATACCAGATAAGGACTAAAAGTTTAACCTATGTTCTGCACATATGGCCATTGAGCAGTGAGGGTTCTTAATGTGTCGACAACTTCCGTGACACAAGACTTCGGGTTTTTACTATCTCGTCAGAAGGACAGGAGAGGCCAATCACAGCATAGTGTGGATTATAGTGCAAGACCTCATGGTCAGAAGGCAACCATGCTAACCACTATGCCACAATGGCTCTCAAATATTATTATTATTGCACATGTCAAATGTTAAAGGTATCTGCAGCCCTTTTCACAAAAAATCTTACGATAAAAATCACTCGTAGTCGTAAGTAAGAAATTTTGATTTTATTTATTTGACAAATTCTTAATGTAATTCAATAAATATAGGCACACTCTGATATATATCATTCATGTAAATCAAATTTCATCACAACTGGTCAATTTTATCGTAAAATGTACAAAATATGATCAATTGAAAATTTGCTAACTTACGATTACGAGTGATTTTGATTGCAAGATTTTTTGTGAAAATGGCCCCAGGTATGACACAAGTAGTAAACATCTAATGTCAGAGAGGATGGGTGTTACTGAATCAGGGATCAATTTTTTTCTCAAGGAAATCTTATTCAATTCTTTTGGTTGACTGGGTGGTTGTATTGTTGTTTTATATCCCAGTCAAGAATCGACTGAATGACAAAGAAGGGCTTCGAATTTCTCTATGCTCAGCTTTTATGGCCATTGAGCAGTGAGGATTCCTGTAAATGCTGACATAAACTGACATGGAACCTCGGTCTTTATTGTCTTATCCAAAGGAGGGCCTCGTTGGCCGAGTGGTTAGCGTGTTTGACTTCGAATCGAAGGGTCCGGGGTTCGATTCCCGCAGCACCACTCTGTGAATGGCCGCCCCTGTCTTTTGGATGAGACAGTAAAAACTGAGGTCCTGTGTCACAGTACAAGTTTGCAAGTTAAAGAACCCTCCCTGCTCTACGGCCAGCAGTGCCGAGCATAGGTAAAATTTGTTGCTCTTCACCAGCACACATTGACGTCTCCATATGAGTGAAATATTCTTGAGTGGGACGTTAAACAACAGCACACACACACAAACTTATCGGAAGGACAGGAAAAACCAATTGTACCTCACTGAGGCTCATATACATGACCTCACTAACTGAAGGTCAACACTCGACTTTAAAGCCATAATGACCTTCATATATTATCTATATATTGAATGTTATTATATATTAGACAAAATGTAAGCATAATTTATTCAAAATGAAATTACCATAAATTTTGAAATGTTGGCAATGACTTTGAAGTTTATTTTTGCCAGTGAATACTGTTGTGAAAATATGTGAAAATAAAACAAGCGCAAATTAAATCAGTGTAAATAAAATCAGATTGACATTAGTGTGTAGTTTCAGTCGACAGCTTCATATACATGACACTCGTAACTTTGCAGGAATCTGTGGGGTGCCATGAGTGCTTGGTGGGGAATATTCTGGACTTCTATGATGATAAACAAAGCAGTGTGGAGGTAGTGAAATTCCAGCAAGCACAAGAAGCCATTGATCAAAAATTTCTGCCGTTATTTGTAAGTATGCTTACCTTATTGTTGTTATGAATGTATTATCCTCTGGTCAGTATTTTTTTGTGTTTTTGAAATTTTTGTTATATGGCTTTCCAAACATCACAATTTTTTTCCAAACTCCAAAATTAATGCCCTATTCCTTTTTAACTGTTACTTAGTATAACTGTTGGGAGGGGTTGGGTCCTTGTCATGAATTATATCTTGGTATTTATTAGTATGATAATTACCTGTACATTTGCGACGTCATGATGTTCATGACGTGATCTAAAACTTGTTTACTTAAATTCAGTATGAAAATAAACGCATAACAGATTGGTCGTTTCATATTCATCGAGTCAATCCACATCATTCACTGTCCTGTACCTATTAAAAACCATCCTTGTTTCTCATGTAATTATTACTTAGTTAATCTTATGAAAGAGATTTTTTCTATTCAGTTCACACCGAAAATTTTATCTTTGTTATAACCATGGTAAGCAATAGGGCTTTCATATTTCAATTGTGTTTCCCCGATGAAAGACTTTTTTCCCCCTTTGCTACCCCATTTTTGACCCTGTGACATTCATATAGTTTGTGATAATCGATTTCAACTCAATTTGTCAATTTTTGCAAAAAAGATACAAAACCATTCACAACCACAAGTGATTGTTATGAACTACATTAACCACTTCAGTGCATTTTATGACGTCATGTTATCTTTATGACATTGCGTAATTAATATCACTATTCACTAAAATAAATATACATTTTCATGACGTAAATAGAAATTACACAACAAGTAATTTTCAAAGTTTCAAAGCGCGAGCTTTAGCGAGCTTTTTGAGACTTTGAAAATTAACTAACGAGAGTAGGATAATCATGATAATCAATCCAAATGAGTTTTGTAATTTGTTTCTACCGTAACACTAGATAATTTTGCAAATCAAAGTATTGAAAACGTCAAAAAGAATTTATCTTCAATTCCAGCCATAATGTAAGACCACTCGATGTATTGTGACGTCAAATATAATGACGTCAATTGATGGCGTCGTAATTGAATTTCCTGATTTATCAGCCAATCAAAATGCTCGTAAGACGTTAACCACGTGTGGTTAATCGATATATTTAATCAACTGCAGCCTCGATTATACAGCCATTTTATAAATGTTAAACTACGCGTGTTATGGTAGAATTTTTATGACGTTGCGTAATTAATATCACAATACACTAAAATAAATATACATTTTCATGACGTATATACTCGTCATACACATTAAGGACAAGTTAAAGTTGTGACGGATATAACTGTCATACGCACCTAAGTGGTTAATAGACTGTGACAATATTTATTGAAAGAAAGTTATGATTTGTCAATGAAAAATATTAAAATTTCATGCTCTGGCCATTTATGAGTGATTTTCATGGTAAGATTCTTTGTGAATAAGGTTGAAGATTAAGTAATGATGTCATTTTTGTATGTAAACAGGTAGAGAATGTGAGAGAGATGGTAACATCGCCCCTTCTTAGACTGTCGCAGATGTTTGAAGCTCCAAACAAAGTCATACAGAAGAGATTTGATAAACTGCTAGACTATGACTCAATGCTACGCAAAAGTAAAGACGAGAAGGTAGGTGTAAAGTAAGCCTCGTTGTCATGTCCAGAGGTTCGTAGGTTCAAGCAAGACTGGTGGCCGCTGTGGCTCAGTGGTTAGCATGTTCACCTTCTGATCCTGAGGTCATGGGTTTGAATCTGTGCTTCATTGCGGTAGGCCTACTCTGTCCTTCAAAGAGACAGTAAACTCTGATTTCATGTGACACAGTAGGTGTCAACATGTTAAAGAGTACTCACTGCTTGATGCCATAAGTGCTGAGCATAGACCACATGCGTGGATCTAGAAGGGGGCTG